>BPLQ01012561.1:0-77500 GCA_021605075.1 Caerostris darwini | reverse complement strand
AATCTCTGTAATAAAAGTTTGAAATTAGAAACATTGGTTACAACCATGTCAATGAATTTAATAAGTAATACAAATAAAATAATTTAAAATATTAAAAAAATAATTTTAACTATATTTTACTTATAATTGTAATTTAGTAATTAATTTAAACCATTTAAATTCACTTGTAAACTTTATTAAGGTTTTATAAATTTTCTATGACTTATTCTTTTATTATCTGAAAGGAAAATAATCTTTATAACATCCATTAATTAAAAAATATGTATAGTAATAAACTATAGTATAGGTATATATGTATAGTAAAATGTATGGTAAAAGGTTTATTTTTTATTATATTATAGTATAAGAAATTAACCTCTGAAATAAAAATATGAAAACATTTGTTGCAACCATGTCAATGAAATATAATAACTAATAAAAATAAAATAATTTAAATTATTAAAAAAAATTATAATTTTTATTAATATATTAATATAATTGTTGCACGGAAAAGATGTAATTTATGTATTTTCCATTCATTTATTATTATTTTAAAAAGTTTATTTAAAAATAATGATTGTTTTATGAATACCAAATTTTGCCATTATTATTTTCATGAAACACTAATTATATAAATAAATATATTCATATTATGAGATATATCTTTTATGCATTTAATTTTATATCTTATTTTCGATAACTTTAAATTTACAATGAAATACTTCAAATACATGCATCCATTTGAAAAATCATTTTATATTGAATCAAAAAATAAAGCATTATTATTTAACAAAATTATTTCAAGATAATGATCGTTTTATGATTACGGAATTTTATCATTTTATTTTTTTGAAATATTAATTATATAATAAATATATCCATAGTATGAGATTTTTCTTTTATGCTTATAATTTTATATTCGATTTTCAATAACTTTAAATTTACAAAGAAATATTTGAAATTCATGCATCCATTTGAATAATCTATTTATATTCAATCAAAAATAAAGTGATATTATTTATCAAGATGATCGTCGTATGAATATCAATTTTTACCATTATTATTTTCATGAAACACTAGCTATATAAATAAATGTATTCATATTAAGAGATATTTCTTTTAAGCTTATAATTTTCTATTCGATTTTCAATAACTTTAAATTTACAATGAAATAATCCAAATAGATGTATCCATTGAAAACATCATTTTATATTCAATCAAAAATAAAAAAATATTATTTAAAAACTTTTATTTCAAGATGATGATCTTTTTATGAATGCCGAATTTTACCATTATTATTTTCATGAAACACTAATTATATAAATAAATATATTTCTGTTATGATACTTTTCTTTTATGCTCATAATTTTTATTTGATTTTCAATAACTTTAAATTTTCAATGAAATACTCCAAACCATTTGAAAAATCATTTTATATTCAATCAATATAAATATTAAGCAATATTTTAAAACTGAAAACAATTTCATAATATACAAGAAATGTTGGATTTTACTATCTAAAATTTCAAAATATATTTGAAGAACTAATTAAGGATGAATTGTAAAAAATCCCATTTATACAAAACAATATTTACAATAGTAAATAACTTCAGCGATTTCTAAAAACATTTTTAATAATTTAATTTCATGTAATAAACTTTGTAAAATAATGGGACTTGAGAATAAATAATAATCAAGATGATAAGTTATCTTAATATTTAATTTTGATATTACAATGATAAATTGTAATAACATTGGATTTTTAGTTCAATCCAAAATATTTATCACTGACAGCCCAGAATTTACGTTTACATCCATTACTTTAATAGCAGTTTTCCCTTCATTAATTTAATTGCTCTATTTTACGAGCTATTACGATAACAGCCAGCAAGGTCACCTACTAAAATTCGTTCATTATCTGTTAGCACTGCTAGATGGTTGGGAGAGACCCATGTGTCATTATCTTACTGTCAGTGTTTTATCGGAATCAAATGATTCGATAAATCACTCTGGTAGATGAATTACTTTGTAAAAAAACACACAAGTTAATTTTCAACTCCTTTTCTTATGATCTTTAATGAGTAATTTGTTCTGAGATTAATTGGCATTTTTGTAAGGTGCTGATGATTATTTCTAGGCATCAATCCTGTTTCTGTTAGGTGCTGATGATTATTTCTGGGTATCAACCATGTTTCTGTTAGGTGCTGATGATTATTTCTGGGTATTGACCATGTTTCTGTTAGGTGCTAATGATTATTTCTAGGCATCGACCATGTTTCTGTTAGGTGCTGATGATTATTTTTAGGTATCGACCATGTTTCTGTTAGGTGCTGATGATTATGACTAGGAGTTGACCATATGTCAAAAACCTTGTATTCATTTTATAATCTGCTACAAAGTCTTTATTTGCTTATTTTTAATAATTTATATTAAAATAATATTATTGTAGAGTTACACAGGTTTGAATAGATTCATTCCGGTCGAACCTGAGTTTTGATTATTTCTACCAGTCGATCAATGGTTTACTTTTAGGTGCTGATGATTTGATGACAAAAATAACGGGACGTTACTTTAAATATTTAATGACATTATATTTTACAAAAACCTTGTATTCATTTTCATAACGCCGACGCTCTCTCGCTCCAAAGCCGTTCTTTTTTCTTTATTATCTTCCTTTTCGTGGGGTAAGTTTATATTAAAAAAAGCAATAATATTATATTTTATATTTTACGGCATTAGTAAGATCTACCTTTCAATCGCTTCACTTGTTAAGACTCTGTGGAATTTTTTTAAATCAAGTACTTCAGTGAATGATACTATTACATGATGATTGATGAAGGTGAATTGTGCACCATACCAGAAAGTATTTCTATTCATGGGCAATTTGAGAGTGATATTAAGTTCAATTCTTCTTTTTTTTAGAAAATCAATATTTAAACTAATTAACTTTTACTGAACAATGTGTAGAAAAGATTATTGAACATATAACTTTAATATATTCTTGTACAGTTTTTCAGTGTCTACCGAATCATTTATCAGAATCAAATGATTCGATAAATCACTGTTATGGGAGAAAGTACTTAGTAAAAAAACACACACAAAATAATTTTAAATTCTTTTTTTTATTATGTTTAATGAGTAATTTATTCTGAGATTAGTTAACATTTCTGTTGGGTGCTGATGATTATGTCTAGGTATGGACCGTGTATAAAAAAACCTTGTCTTTCTTTTAAAATCTGCAACAAAGTCTTTACTTATTTATTTTTAATAATTTATTCTAAAACAATTTTTTTATTTTATGGCATTAGTAAGATCCACCTTTCAATCGATTCATTTGTCAATCGATTGTGGATTTTTTTAATCTAGTACTTTAGCGTGTGATACTATTACTTTAAATCTGATGATTGATGAAGATGAATTGTGCACCGTACAAAAAGTATTTCTATACATGGGTAATTTGTGAGTAATATTAGATTCGATTATTTTTTTAATCAATATTTAAACTAATTAACATTTACTGAACAATGTGTAGGAAAAGCTCATTGAACATATAACTTTGATAAAATCTTGTAAAATTTTAACTGTTGTATAGTTTCTCAGTATTTTATCAGAATCAAATGATTCGATAAATCACTTTGATAGATGAATTACTTTGTAAAAAAATGCACAAGATAATTTTAAACTCATTTTTTATGATGTTTAATGAGTAATTTGTTCTGAGATTAGTTGCCATTACTATTGGATGCTGATTATTATTCATTCATGTTAAAATTCGTTCATTAGCTGTTTTTTATGATGTTTAAATGGTTGATTATTATTCGACATGTTAAAAATTCGTTCATTATCTGACCCATGCATCATTATCTTACTGTCAGTGTTTTATTGGAATCAAATGATTCGATAAATCACTGTGGTAATAAAATTATTTTGTAAAAAAAAAAAGATTATTTTAAACTCCTTTTTTATGAAGTTTAATGAGTAATTTGTTCTGATATGAGTTGCCATTTCTGTTGGGTGCTGATTATTATTCGTTCATGCTAAAATTTGTTCAAAAAATGGTTGGGAGAAACCCATGTATCTGTAAATCTTACTGTCAGTGGCTTTAATCGGTGTCTTATCGGAATCAAATGATTCGATGGTAGAGAATTACTTTGTAAAAAACACATAAGATAATTTTAAACTCATTTTTTTTATATTGTTTACTGGGTAATTTGTTCTGAGATTAGCTGGCATTTCTCTTACCTGCTGATGATTATTTCTAGGCGTTGATCACGTTTTTCGAAAACTTTGTCTTCCTTTTAAAATCTGTAACAAAATCTTTACTTGTTTAATTTTAATAATTTATACTGAAGTAAATTTTAAAATTTTTTAAAACAAGTACTTCAGTGGGTGATATTATTAATTGATGGTTGATGAAGATGAATTGTGCACTGTACCAGAAAGTATTTCTACTCATGGGCCATTAAATAGTGATATCAAGTTCAATTTTTTTGGAAAGTAAATATTTAAACTAATTAAGTCTTACTGAACAATGTGTAGAAAAGGTCATTGAACATATAACTTTAATAAAATCTTGTAGTTTTAACTGCTGTACAGTTTCTCGGTGTTTTATCAGAATCAAATGATTCGATAAATCACTTTGGTCGTGGAATTATTTTGTAAAAAAAATAATAAGATACTTTTAAACTCCGTTTTATGAAGTTTATTAATGAGTAATTTGTTCTGAGATTAGTTGTCATTTTTTTTATTTTCTGATGATTATTACTAGGTATCCACACCCTTTCAGAAACTTTGTATTCCTTTTATAATGTATAACAAAATCTTTTGCTTATTTGTAATAATTTATACTAAAATAATATTTTTATTTTATGGCATTAGTAAGATCCACCTTTCAATCGATTCACTGGTCAATACACTGTGGTTTTTTTTAAAATCATCATCAATTTTATCAATCATCTTCGATGAATGATATTATTACTTAAACTCTGTTGATTGATGAAGATGAATTGTGCATCGTTCCAGAAAATTTTTTCTCATGGGTAATTTAAGAGTGATATTAGGTTCAATTCTCTTTTTAATCAGTATTTAAAGTAATTAAGATTTACTGAACAATGTGTAGAAACGATCATTGAACATATAACTTTAATAAAATATTGTGGAATTTTAACTGCTATACAGTTTTTTAGTGTTTTATCGGAACCAAATGATTCGATAAATCACTGTGATAGAGGAATTACTTTGTAAAAAGTAAAAGATAA
Source organism: Caerostris darwini (assembly GCA_021605075.1). NCBI lineage: Eukaryota > Metazoa > Arthropoda > Arachnida > Araneae > Araneidae > Caerostris > Caerostris darwini. Next base: position 72,263 of record BPLQ01012561.1, on the reverse strand, counting down.
TTTAAATCTCCTTTTTTATGATGTTTAATGAGTAAATTGTTTCTAGATTAATTGGCATTTCTTTTAGGTACTGAGGATTATTTCTAGGCATCGACCATCTTTAAAAAATCTTGTATTCCTTTTATAAACTGCAACAAATGCTTTACTTGATTATTTTTAATAATGTGTACTAAAATTATTTTTTTATTTTACGGCATTAATAATGTCTACTCTTCAATCGATTCACTTGTCAATACTCTGTGGATTTTTTTTTAAATTTGGTACTTCATGATTGATGCTTCTTTTTACTATTAATGATGCGCCATACTAGAAAGTATTTTTCTCATGGGCAATTTGAGAGTTATATTAAGTTCAAATCTTTTTTTTTTAGAAAATCAATATTTAAACTAATTAACATTTACTGAACAATGTGTAGGAAAGCTCATTGTACTCAATCTTTTAAAAAAACCCTTCTTTTCTTCTTCTTTAAATCTTTTTAAGGCTCATCTTTAATAAAATCTTGCAGATTTTTAACTGCTGTACGGTTTCTCTCTTTATGTTAGTATAATATTTGAATCAAATTTTTTTATTTTCTTGTAATTTGTTATGATTTTTTAGAATTATTCTCGTCTTAAACATATCCATGTTAAAAATTAATTGCAAGTACTCAAATTAATTAAGTACTCCAATAAACGATATTATTACTAAACTCTGATAATTGATGAAGTTGAAATGTGCACCATACCAGAAAGTATTTTTTTGTCATGGGTAATTTCAGAGGGATATTAAATTAATTTTTTTTTTTTAGAAAATCAATATTTAAACTAATTAATATGTACTGAACAATCTTTAGAGGAGCTCACTGAACATACACTCAAGAGCCAAAACATTATGACCACCTGTCAATAACGAGTTGACCCACCTTTGGCGTGCAACACAGCTTCAACCCGCCTTGGCATGGATTAATACCACCACTTAATACCAGTTAAATACCACTCTCACCTGATCACGTGCCTTCCACGTCATCCAGGCGAGTTCATTGCAAAATGTAGGGGTGGTCATAATGTTTTGGCTCTTGAGTGTAAATCTTTAATGAATTCTTGTAGAATTTTAACTACTGTACGATTTCACTCTTTATGTTCGTATAATATTTCAATAAAATTTCTTATTTTTTTGTAATTCGTTATGATTTTTTTGGAATTGATCTCGTCATAAACATATACAGAAAATATGTTAAATATTTTTAAAAAATTAAATGTACTTCTAATAAAATATTCATGAAACGATGGCATGATCTTTTAATACAGAAACTGATGACTGTGCGATATAATGTGCCAATTCTTGTAGTTTTATCACTAATTGAAATTATTTTAGAATAATATTTCAATAAAATTCTTGTAATTCTTATTCCTTAAAAAAAAAAAAAAAGAAAATCTGGGCATTGAAATTTAAGTATCGCAGGTAAATAAATATATTTCACCCGTTATTGCATGAAACAATTTATGTGAATGTCACAAGACGAAACACTTTTTACTGGTTTCTTATAAAATTTATTTCACAAATTATATTTTCTAGTTTTATTTAATAATTTTTACAAATTTATTTCTTTTGGTGGACCTCAAATCTGTCTCAATTGTGTATAACATGAGCAGCCTTTGCCATGTTACATTATCATGTTTTGCCTTTTTATCGGAGCATGAAAATGTGTTTTATTAGTTTCTGTATAACTCTCCAGTTCTGTTATATTATAGAAAGATCGGTACTTACGTATTAACGCTACCTTGGCTACAGATTTGGCGGTTTTTAAGTGTCGCCAATCTAACAGCTACAGATTTGGCGGTTTTTAAGTGGCGCCAATCGAACAGCTACAGATTTGGCGGTTTTTAAGTGGCGCCAATCTAACAGCTACAGATTTGCTGATTTTTGACGCCATTTTTTAGTGCTACGAAAATGCGTGTTTGGGATTTGCCAGAAACAGAACAAGATGCAATTATATTTTTTTCAGGAGCGAAATATTTTACCAAAAAAACCAAAATGTCCCAATTCCCATGACATGAAACTTTATTTTGGTGAACGTAAGTTTTGGAAATGCAATTTCAGTCAGTGTGCTTATCATGTGGGACTTAGAAAAGACAACTGGTTTGAGGGAAGCAGAATTTTAAAAATCGCCAAATCTGTAGCTGCGGTTGGCGTTCAAAAGATAACTGCGTGCGCGTGCGAACAACAAGATTGCTCTTTATTGGTGCAACTGTAGCCAAGGTAGCAATAATACGTAATTACCGGAAGATCTTATAAACGTTATTGGGTGAAATGAGTAAAACGTTTTAAAAATAGTCTATGACGTGTTTTAACAATATTGTGTGTGTAAGATAAAATTATTTTATTTCGATTTGAAATTGAATTGAGTTATTTTTAGTGAATTTAAAAAAAATAAATATTTTTAGCACATACTTTTTTTAAAAAAGGATCAGAGTGACCATTTTTTTTTACGTATTGTTTGATAAAGAAAGTTATGTTAAGTTACTTGAAAAAAGTTTTTCTTTATTTGAAAGCATACACTGGTTTTTAAAATAAATTTAAATGTTTCTTTTGTGTATTTTTGAAGATATTTCACAAGAATTATATGCAGTTTATTAATAACAAATTTGTAATATAAAATTATTCTAAATATATTTGTGATGGAACATTGATACAAATATTTTGTTTTCCTAATAAGTTGATTTAAAAAAAATATTTTTACATTCACATTGTTGTCGAGTTTTTACATTAAAGTTGAATTTTACATTTGCATTGTTGTTGAATTTTTACAACAATGAAAATGTAAAATTTGCATTATTGTATTGTTGTAAAATTTGCATAAATTTTACGTTTACACTGTTACTGAATTTTACATTTACATTGAAATTGAATGTTACATTTACATTGAAATTGAACGTTACATTTACATTGAAATTGAATGTTACATTTACATTGTTGTTGAATTTTTACAACAATGAAAATGTAAAATTTGCATAAATTTTACGTTTACACTGTTACTGAATTTTACACTTACATTGAAATTGAATGTTACATTTACATTGAAATTGAACGTTACATTTACATTGAAATTGAATGTTACATTTACATTGTTGTTGAATTTTTACATTTACATTGTTGTTCATTTTTACATTGCTGTTGAATTTTTACATTGTTGTTGAATTTTACATTTACATTGTTGTTGAGTTTTTGATTTTTTAAAATAAAAAAAAATCCAAAAACCGTTATCACCCAGATAGCAGCCTATATGTAAAAAGGACTTGTTTTATTTATTTCTACTTTTTTTTTTCAAAAATGTTTTTAATTTTTCCTCAGAAATTTTTATCAACTAATAAATTAATTTTAGTATTTTTTAAATTTATATTATGCTAATGAACCCGGAGCATTTTAACAGAACAATACTCTAAAAAAAATTTTTTAATATCATTTTCGGTGTAAATGAAAATACCGATACAGAAATTCAATACACTGCAATATTTCGCCAAAAAAAGGATTTTCTTTATTTTTGACTCTAATATTTATTTTAAATTTCAGGTCAGGAGCTACATTATGGGCTTTAGTTGATTTTTTTTTCACCGAAATTGTCTCCGTCTTTCATCTGAAGATCTTCCAATTCACATCGCTGTATAAAGTGCAATGCTGCAGGGAAAAAGAAAAAAAGAGAAAAAAAAAAGAAAAAAAAGAAGAAGAAAAATTGAGCTTCACTTTCAGTCACGTGTGTAAATTTTTGAAAAAAAAAAGAAAAAAAAAAGACTTTTGAAAATGTGAATCACGTCTTTACATTCTAGATTTTTATAAAAAGGACTTCTGTTAAGGTCATTTTCTAATAATAATAATAATAAAAATCAAAAAAGACTTGGAACATGTTGTGCATTGTTTGCTATTGAATTAAAACTAGTGCCTTGTTCTTTCAAATATTTGTTACTGGACCTGGTTCCTATAGCAATGCTTTCTTTTGTATTTAGTGTAAAAATATATCCATTTACACGATCGAAAATGGATGCAAGTGTAGTTTCTTAATCAAAAGGAACTATGTTGTAAATGTTTCTTGAAATAGGATGCCTTTGCCATTTTGTTCTGGTGTAATGTTTAAGCTTGATGTTGATTTTTTTTTCTCCCCAAACCTTATTGGATAGAAATTGTAAATAAGCTTTATTTTTTTGTTGATTTTATTATATTGATTTATTTTAGTATTGTTGTATTTACAATAAACAGTCTTCCATAATAGATAGTACACATTTAGGAGAAAATAGAGCTTTGATCAAAAATAAAAATAGCACTATTCGTATACTTAATATGCTAAATGTACTATATTTTAGCATATTAAGTACAAACTGCAAACTTATATTATTTTTAGATGTTTTAAAATTACAGAAAATGATTCACTATGTACAAAATTTTAATACATGCAAACAAAGTAAATTTTTGACAGCATTAAATTAACAAATTATGTTGAATTTATTTAATAATTGTTTCTCATAAGTTGCACAATTTCAACTGGTATGTATTTTATGTCATCCATGATTGTATTTCTTATATGTATTTTGTTTTATATAAGTGAATATCTTTATTAATCATTTATGATAATAATAAACATTAAATATTTTTTTCATTCTAGAGACATATTTTAGTAAAACTAAAAATGTTATTTAATAATGATATGCAAAAATACTGTAATATTAATTTTTTTAAATATTTTTTAAAGTATGAAAAATATAAAATATAGAAAAATTAATATATGTAATAAACTTAATGTCATTTTTACATGATGTAATTGCCTAATAATTTATAATTTCACATAATTTATTATTAATTTATACATTTGTTATTTATTCCTTTGTAGATTTATTTAAGTTCATATAAGCTGCAAGTGCAGCTTATTTTCGTAAAGTGCAGTTATTTTTGTGAGTTCTAAAAATTATTTAAATTCATAAATTTGGAATTTATTTAATAATAAATTATATTATTCAAATTTATATTATATTTTAATTTTATTTTTCTGAACAACTCTTTTTGTATTTTAAAAATTTCATCATAATTCACTTTTACATATAAAGTAGAATTGCTTGTAAAGATAAATCGTTATACAAAATGGCATACGAGTAAAAAAATTAATATTTATAAATGGATAATTACATCATTATCCATAATTCGTACTTATATTTAAAAAAAAAAAATTTATTTTGGCATAATATTTTGGCTACATTAACTATTTAAAATTTTGGTATTAACTATTTAAAAATTGCAAGCTTTTCAAAAAAGTGAGACTTTTATATATATAATTATTTTTAAATGAGATAATTATCGATATATGAACTAAATTTATATTGAAATCTTTTAAACATCAAATAAATACAAATAATTTGGAAAAGAAAAAAAAAAGTTGTATTATTACACAATAATTTTAATATTTATTTACATTTAAAAAATACAGCAAAGTATTTTTAAAATTAAATTTACTTTTAGATTAAATTTTAATAGATCGCTTTTAAAAATAAATACATTTATTTGAATCTTTAAGATACATTTATGCTGTGTAAATATATTTGTACCTTTTTTTTTATGAAGAATATCTATTATAAGAAGAAGAAAAATACTAGAGCATTTTGTCATTCACTTATAGTTTGTATCATTATTACTGTATGGAACTTTATAAATTATGTGTTTGTAAAATAAAGTGTTCTGATGTATGTGTGTTACTGTAATTCATTGCATATAATTTTTTTACAGAATATGTCATACAAACAGGTACATGAAAGCAATTTATATTAAATTAACTGTATTCTTAATGTAAATTTTTTTTATACATAAATTATTAATGTAGACTTCTCTACCAGTCTAGCAAATGTTTAACGACAGATTGAGGCAATCTAGGGGTGTATTTCAAAGCGAAATAAAGAAGCGTTGTTTTTCTCTCAACTATATACATTTAATGAAAAGATATTCTATTTACAGCGATATTTACATTAATTATTAAACATTCACAACTATTTTCTACCGCTGCTTGACGCAGCCTCTCCCATGTCAGCTAGCTTTCTCCTCTCGCGCCCAACTACGGGGTTTCTTCCCTTCTTCCAGGGCCAGAGTTCAAGGTCCAATACTGCCACTACATGGCAAAAGGTTGGTGTGAAAGACACATAGTCCGTGATGTGTTTCCATCTGGTGCTTAGCAGGCAAACAAATCCTACATTAATTTTTGTTGTAGCTACAATTTATTAAAAATGCAACTAATTTCTTAGATCCGGTACCTACCAGAATTTTAAAAAATGAATACAAAGCAAAGATATCAATTATCTTAATTTAAATTTTGCAATAAGGAAAATTGAAATCTATTTTACTAAATAAATAAGACTTTTTGAAAAACATTGCCTTATTTAAATTTTTATATTTTAATCGAAACCTGTTGTTCTCAAAATTTTTGAACTGTTTCATGAATCCAGTTTTGGACCAAGTTTTGAACTTGGTTCATTTAAAAACCTACAAATAATTGTAGGTGCATTATATTTGTAGATGCAATTATAGGTGCAAATTTCTGATAGATAAACACCCTTTACTAACATCTCACAGTTTTATATAAGAATAGTCAATTGCAGAGTCAACTATGAGTCTTGATGGCAAATTGGTTAGCGCTCTGGCCTTTGGTACCACAGGCTTCAGGTTCGAATCCTGGTGGAGGAATGGATTTGTTTGTGGTTTGAAATCCACTTAAAATGCAGGCCCTGGTCTAATTAGCCTAAAAAGGGACAAAATGACCGTAGAGCGACAAACCAAACCATGGAGTCAACTACGTACAACAGACGGTAAAGATTCAGAGGCTCCAATGGAAATTTAACATTGAAAATTACATTGACGCTAGCGTTCCTAGTAGCCAATCATGGAACTACGTACCACAGGCTTCAGGTTCGAATCCTGGTGATGGAATGGATGTTTGTTTGTGGTTTGAAATCCACTTAAAATGCAGGCCCTGGTCTAATTAGCCTAAAAAGTGCACAAAATGACCGTAGAGCGACAAACCAAACCATGCAGACAACTACGTACAGACGGTAGAGATTCAGAGGCTCCAATGGAAATTTAACATTGAAAATTACATTGACACTAGCGTTCCTAGTAGCCAATCATGGAAGTTACCACACCTAGTTTCTCGGAAACCTTTTTGGAGCATTATAGCCTTTTGGTGTCTATTTATGTGAAGAAAGAAAAAGAAAGTAAATAGAAAGGTTAGTCATTTGTAATGAAAGTTATCTTTGAATGGAAAAAATGAAGAGAAAAATAATAACGAATGGTTGCTTTTTATATCTAGATACTTATTTTCCTGGAATATATTTTCCTGCGTGTCTGGAACCCGGAAACATTCTAGGTACACTATTTAAGAACCACTGATTTAAACTTTCACTGATGTATGGGAAAAATTGGGAATTTTCTATAAACTGATACTGCTACGATTGTAATTTTTTTAAATAAAAATTATAGCAGGCAGGTATACAGAATAATTGTTTATTTTATTTGGCTGCAGATTATTTGGCAAAGTGTGCCAGAAATCTCGATCAGACAGCCATTCCTGATTCCCTTGCAGATGCAAATGCATTGACAAAATCTAAACTTATAATTCCTTCTAAAAGATTAAAACTAAGTACAAAATTACAGAACTAAATGTCGACTGAAGAACAGCTACTGCTCTCACAAGATTAAGGATGAAATACCACAAAAATATGTACATTTCTGCTGATGGTCTTAAAAGATACCAAAAATGTGGCAACTGCCCTGTTGTTGAGCTTACTCCTCATCATGTCTTTGATAGTTCAGCTGTTGCAGCTACCATACATTGTCTGGACCATCCCTCGGTATAAGATTTATACTCCGAGTAGGCAATCAACATGCCAATATTATTCGGGAGTACCACTATATTTGATTTTCCTGCACTCTTCATGGGATACGACAACAACCACAACATTAAAACTCTTTCCTCTTACTTCATGAAATAGCCAAAATTATTGCTTACTTTATAATGACGGTAAACGGTGGAACCACATGTTGATAATGATAAGAAGAACAATGGCTTTTGGAAAATTTTCATGGAAAAACTGTTATTATTTTCGTATTCATATTGAGAAGGCCCATAAAATTCCAACCAAAACTTTTATTTATTGATGCTGTACGTTATCATGGTACCTCCATTGAATCTACTTACTCGTATTTCCTAAAGCAGTAAATGTAGCTTATGCTGCTAGCGTAATGATTCTTCATTTTATAATATGTCAACTTCTGCTCAAGATAGGGTAACGAGTGGGACAATTAAAATAATATTTTAACCCTACGTTGAAAACGCAATTTCCTAAAATTTTAAGGATTCCTTATTTTCCTTATTTTTTTAATTGGAACATTTTATTTATTTGTAATGAAATTCAGCACAAAAAATGCAAATAAAATTAACTTCATTTGATCTATTTATTATTATTATACATAAAAATATTTATGCAGTTCAACATGTCTTAATTAACTAATCATCAGAGATTTTTATATTTAATGAGTCAAAACAGCACATAAAAATCCTGAATTAATACAAATGAAGCAATTAAAAGGAAATTTAATTTAATATTTCTGTTGGGGGAAGGTTAACAAAGCCATGAGAATTACATCTTTTGATAATAATTGAATGATAAAATAGAAAACGAATTCTTTGCCTTTAAAAATAAACATGTATGCGGAAGAAAACAGCGATTAACTTATTAACGATATATAATTAATTACCGATATTTTTTTTGTTGATTTACAAACGCGTAAAAGTCGGTATTTACTAAGCATATCTGTTTCATTTTTGCATACCAAGAATAGTCTACAGATAAGTCATTGTGGGAAAACAACAACGATATTCTTCACGAAAAACGGTATTATAAAAAACGTAACCAATTTTATTACAGCATTAAAGAATAGTTAATTCTCCTCACTAAATATTTTTTCTCAATTCATTAAAACTTTAATTCAACTGCAATACAGGTGGCTTGCACAATATGGACCACATATTTTGTAGTTGCCCTATGCTATGCTCTATGAACAGCCTAAAAAATATAAATTGTACCGATGTTTTCAAGAAGAGGAGTGTAGAATATTGTTCCCATATTGTATACTTGAATAGCGTAAAAAAATTTGAAGAAAAGATGTCAAACATACTTATTTACTCTTCAATTCTGTTTAATTTTAAAAGATTGAAAATGCATTACTTCAACACCAAAAATTATCAATCACAGATTCGACAAAATACATATTTATAAAACTAATAATTGTTAACATAAGAATAAAATGACTGACCAGAAAATGAATGTCACTGTTCTAAAAGCGTGGGGTGCTCGATATCAATCGTTATAATTTTTCACCAGTTTCATTCCGAAATGCAGAGTTAGTTTAAAAATGTCATATAAAGCACCCCACACTTTTAGAACAGTCATTTTATTCTTGTGTTAACAATTATTTCTTACTTTTTAGTTTGATTAACTCTAAAAGCGTGTTTTTTAGTGTTTTTAAACTATAATATTTAAATGAGGTCCCGGTACGGAGGACTGGAACTATATTTCTTACAATAATTTAATTGTGAGTAAAACAAAGGCTAAATGCGAATATGTCGAGCCAGCCAGGATTCGAACAGGGAATCTCCTGATCCGTAGTCAGGCGCGTCATCCGTTGTGCCACTGTCCCACATAGGTTTGAATGTCTTGGGTACTTTCATTCTACATAGGTTAAATTGCTTTTAATAAGTGAAAATAAAATCACTCATCCTGACCATCCTAATCATGATGAGATAATAAAATTATCAAACTATTTCAGTGTCGTCGGTTCTTGATAAGTCTACAACGTTTAAATTAAATCTGATCTCTTAAAGTAGGACAAAATTGAGCCCAAAGAGTCAGTTACAAACAAGCAAACATACAAGTGAAACTCATAAAAGAATGTTAAAAAAAAAGTGAAAGATACACAATAACATCTTTTTTTTCCTTCGATTTTTGGAAACAATTACGGATCTGATGCATTTTTTTTTTAAAAAAAGCCGAAGTCATTCGCTTGTTTAGGTCACTAGTTCCAAATGTGGGAATCTCTCTCCAGAGGCAGGAGGTGTCAGTAATCTTAGGTGTACTTAAGGAACCTTTAATGAAAAGAAACAAGTAATATATAAAAAAAAATTGTTTAAGTCGATTCCTACTTTTTTTTCACTATATTGCATTATTAGTGAAAAAAAATATATATTTATTGTAGAAGAAAATTACTTATTGTCTCCTTTATAAATAATTTTCATTTATTTTTTTAAACTTATCTGGCGCCATCTATTGGTAGATATATGCAACTTAAATCTAAAAAAAAAAAAAAAATTAATTAATTAAATTTAATTACTGAATTAATATTTGAAAAAACTGTATTAACATCCAGTGTCATCCCCTACAAGTTCAAAAAAAATGTATTTGAACTTGAGTGGAGGAATAAAAAGATATTTTATGAACGATTAAAAATTTGAACAACATATACATAGGGAGAGTGTGAGATAATAGAAGGAATTGAAAAAAGAAGATAGCAACATAAAGGAGAAAAATAATAAAATAAAAATTTGAAAAAGTATGAGTGCATGTTTTGCCTGTTATGCAATAGCTGCAAAAGCAAATATCTACAGTTTTCTTGGGTTATGGCCTATTATTATACAAAATTTTTTAATTGCATTCCTTCGTTATTCATTAGTGTTTACTACTGGCCTGTTGCCTGACAAATTTGTTAAAAATAATATAAAAAAAGAAAAAAAAATTGACTGCAACTAGTGAATCACAGTGATGCACGAATATTGCTTATAAAAATACAGTCGAGAATTAATTTATTGAGGGCAGCAAACCACATTCATCTTTCTCAGCAGGATAATTGTTGATGTTAGTCGGAAGTTTAATTTACATATTATGCATTGTTATCTTAATTTTGTGTTCTATGTCAATGTTAATATGTTGAACCCCTTTTTAATGTTAATATGTTGAACCCCTTTTTAATATTAATATGTTGAATTCCTTCTATGTCAATGTTATTATGCCAGCATTTTGATTTACTATGTTAGATCACACTCTTTATGTTTGTTTGTTGTAAGAAGGCTGTAACGTCTTGGACTATACTAGACCTATACGTCTTGGCCTATACTTGGCCTATACTAGACCTATATATATATATACACAGAACCCTGGGTTATTACACTATTTACAAAAAAAATGAAAATTACAGAAATAAATTTGATTCACAAACGAGTTCACTCCAAGGTTGGAGATTTTCTGAGTTCTCAAGTCTACAACGAAACTCATGCACTCAATTTGCGGCAGACCTTAATTATCACACGGCGTGATGCACGAAACCACAAGAGGTTCACTTAGTATATTTATGTATTCCATATTGTAAAGGCTTTTAGAAAGTAATAATCACGTGTTTCTTATTTAATTAGTAATTATAATGCAAGAAAATGTAATTCAAACTTTTGCCTTTTTTTCTTTTATTACAATACATATTTATTAATAATAAAGGGTTTAAAAGCAGGATTTATCATGTTTGTTATTTTTTTTTTATTGATTAATGGAAATATTTAAATTAGTACCCCCTGAAACTTTTAAAATTTTAGAAAATAATTAAATTGTTTAAAAAAAATATTTTTTCATCTTAATAAAAATTACTATTTCATGTTATTCCCATTAAATGAAACAAAAGATCTGACAAAAAAATGTAAGAAAAAAATTTCCTTGTTTAATTGCGTTTGTTAAATTTTAATTGCAGGTGGAATTATTAAATAATATTTATTACTTTAAACAATTCCTTCAATTAAAATGACTAGATGGCAGCACTAACCTATTTGAAGTTGAAAACCTAGCCAATAAATGTGAGATTTCTGCTCGTCAATTTTGAACATTTAGTCCACTAAACACGTAGTATTTTAAAACAGTATATATTGCCCATGTCTATTGAAACAATCTAGAAAAACTGCAATACCCACATTAAATTGTTTTGTCTTGGATTAATAAATATTTATATGCATGTTTCTTTTTCAAATGTATTTAAAATTTTTCTTGTTCACCATTTAAAAGCAACAGTAAACATTTACTAATGTTTTTCTGTGTGGTTTTTTTTAAGATTTAATATCTTACCTATCCAACAAATTTTTAGAAGAAGAAATTCAAATTCAAAACTATTAAATCGAACATTTAATGGCTACATTTTTCTTTCTTTTTTTTTTTTTTAATAAATATACGTGACTTTTGTAACAAGTTGTATTCCATTAATACATTTTTAAACTTTTTGCAGATTGAGTTGCACATACAAACTTTAGAATTTAAAATGATGTGGACGGTGTTTCTAGATTCAATTCCTTTGTCTCAATAGAGGAAAAACCAATATAATCTAGTATAAGCAACTTAAGTTTGTTGCATTGCTTACTTAAATAGCATAAGGCTTAATTTGTATGTTAGAAAGTTAATACCTTGAAAAAAATATGATTACACTCTCAAATATTTTATTGATTTTACTTTAATGAATATCAATCGTTTTTCTACCACGTCCTCCTACAGCTTAACAACATTATTAACAGTGAATAAGAAACATTTTTATCAACATTATTATTAACAAATATGAAACATTTTATTAATATTATTATTTACAATTAATATGAAACATATACCAATTATTCCTACAATTTAAAAGTATTATTCTTCGTCATTATTCAACATTATTCTTTATAGTAACAAAATGGAATTGAGATATTCAGCATGATGTTAATGAATATGAAACATTTTTATACCAATATCTTCTACAGTTTAACAACATTATTAACAATGAATAAGAAATATTTTTATCAACATTATTATTAACAAATATGAAACATTTTATTAACATTATTATTTACAATTAATATGAAACATATACCAATTATTCCTACAATTAAAAGGTATTATTCTTCGTCATTATTCAACATTATTCTTTATAGTAACAAAATGGAATTGAATTCAGCATGAATGAAGATGAAACATTTTTATACCAATATCTTCTACAGTTTAACAACATTATTAACAATGAATAAGAAACATTTTTATCAACATTATTATAAACAAATAGGAAACATTTTATTAACATTATTATTTACAATTAATATGAAACATATACCAATTATTCCTACAATTTAAAAGTATTATTCTTCGTTATTATTCAACATTATTCTATATCGTAACGAAAATGGAATTGAGATATTTAGCATGATGTTAATGAATATGAAACATTTTTGTACCAATATCTTCTACAGTTTAACAACATTATTAACAATGAATATGAAACATTTTTATTAACATTATTATTAACAATGAATATGAAATACTTTTATTAGCATTATCATTAACAATGAAAATGGACCTTTTTTTATTAATATTATTATTAACAATGAATATGAAACGTTTTTATTAACATTATCATTAACAATCAATATGAAACATTTTATTAACATTATTATTAACAATGAATATAAAACATTTTATTAACATTATTATTAACAATCAATATGAAACATTTTTGTACCAATCATTGCTACAATTTATCAATATTATTTTTTGACATTATTCAACCCTATTCTTTATAGTGACGAAACTGGAATTGAGATGTTCAGCTATTTTTACATAAATTATTTCTTATAATAAATTATTAAAATTTTTCCAAGAACTGATTTTTAACATTAAAAATGAATTACTTACATGAATTTCTAATAATTAAATTGAATTCAATATTTAATGCTTGTTAAAATAAAATAGAATATTTCTTATCTGTAAAACTGTATATTTTGTTATCTAAAGGAATACATTGAACTTCTAAAGCATCCCCTAGGTAGGGACGAAATGTCTATAAACATTAACTATATTGATGTAACTAATATACACTTTAACTACGAGTATATTGATGTACCTAAAAAATTAAAAATTAACTATTTTAATGTATCTAATATAAAAATTAATTATATTGATGTGCCTAATATAAAAATTAATTATATTGATGTATCTAATATAAAAATTGGCTATACTGATTTATCTAATATAAATATTAACTATATTAATGTATCTAATATAAAAATTAACTATATTGATGTATCTAATAAAAAAATTACCTATATTAAAAGAATTATAAAAGTTGTCTATATAAAAATTTGGAAAAACTCATAAGTTAAGATTTTGTTAAGAAGAACCACAAAACTACTAAAGGGAGAGAGATTTCACTTATTAAAAATTTAAATATTTTGAGAAGCATTGAATATAAAAGGATGATGAAATAAAAAAAGTAAGTATATCTGTATATTCAGATTATCTATTTAAATGCATTGTAAATTAATATTTTTCTTTTACAGTTATGTTTCTTAATTTGTTCTTAAACATATTAGTTTGTATTCATTATGGAATAGCTGAATTGGAATTCAAGCTTTAATTTATATAGCAACACTTTTCAAATAAGCTCACGTGGCCCTTTTTAACATCTTAAGTCACTTGTTTCGACATTAAAAATCTATAAAAAGTGAAAAAAAAAAATCATTCGACTATTGGGAGTTTCCCTATAATACTTTATACAGATAAAAAAAATTTAATAAAACCTACACACATCTACCAAAATATAAAGTTTAATACGTCTATTTACACAGCAACTGAAATAAAAAAAATAATAAAGATACTTACAGAACCAAAGATGTTTCAGTGTTTTACTGGGAGAACTTTCTTGCCTTCGAATACTGATTATATGCCTTTGCAGATTTGGGCAAGAAGCTACTGTACTTTAAATGTTGAAAATGAACAAGACTAAGCAAATATATGTTGCTCCAAATAGCTTTGGCAGATAGTAGTACTTTTAATGTATTATCTGGTGTACTACAATAAAACATTATATACAACAGTATTTACACTGCATTTTTAGTGTAGTATCTGGAAACTATCAAAACTACTATGTTAAGAGCAATTATAAAATGGGGGCAAATTTTTTACAAGACCATGATAAGGAAATAAATTCTTGAAAGAAAACATGATAGCATACTGTTGTGTAAAGTTAAGAAAACAAAAAAATAATAAAGATCGAGGTCTTCTTTGCAAATTAGCTGTCAAAAAGTTCTTATCTCGCAGTTTGTAATTAATAAATAAAAAACTCTTAAGTACAATTTTTTTAATAAATATTTAACTTTTTATTAACGTAGGTCCTGATTATATCTTTCATCAAAAACATAAGCGTGTTTTCTTTTAATTATGGTTTTATGTTTTAAGATGAAAATGACATCTCACTAGCAAAGCAAACAGTAGCCCATTCTTAATATATATATATATATATTTTGATCCTGTATATTAAATAAATGTTTGCAAATTTCAATTATTATTCATGTTTGGTTTATCATTCCATCTTCTATTAAAAGGCGAAATATTAAATTTAATTTAAAATTAAAAATAATTTTTCTGAGTAAGAATGGATTTCCTTTAGTAGCTGACTTACGTTAATTTTTTTACGTACGTTTTTTAATTTATTGGTAAATGAGATTTACATTGTAGAATTTTTTCCACGAGAAGAGTTGTAGCATTTCATTTCCTGAAGAAAGGAATGTATATTCTTTAACAAATACATAAGAACAACCTATCACTCAAATTTGGCAACCGATAAGCAGTGTTGTAGATATTTATATTACATGCAATTTGTGTTTTGTACTAATGAGAACAACCTGACACTAAAATTTGACAACATATATGATTATATGTTGTCAAATTTTAGTGTGTCAATCGCAAATGTCATATCATGAAATTTGCGATTGTCTGTTCAACCTTCACAGGTTAAAACTATTACAGACGGGATATAGACTACTTGAGCAGTTACTGCATCGGGATTGGTGATAGACCATGGGGCGAAGAAGCGTCGACTCCAATGAGAAGTGAGAAAAGCCGATCCCTCCCAATCTGACGGATTTTCTTGAAAGGACGTTTTTGGAGGAGAAGAAGAGAGCTGCGACAAGTCGACAAAAAGGGTTGCTTTTCTTTTGTCTCTGAAGTGACTGAACAGATCGGATTTTCCATATGTTTTTTCAAAGTGAGTCATTTGCGGTTTTGTTTATCGCGCCGTTTGATAATTAAGGTCTGCCGCAGACCACGTACTTAGATTCGACTTTAGATATACTCGAGAACTCTAAAAATCATAGTTCTTGGAGTGAACTGCACTTGTGAACCAAATTTAAATCATCAATTTTCATTTTTTTATAAATTATTTTGTATTAATCCATAGTTTTGTATATATATAATGCTTGCAAATGGAATTAAAGCGTTCCCATGAACCTGAAAAAGGCCCTCCTCTTAAAGCCGTTATAGATCTAGTATAGCCGAGACGTTATAACATATTTAAAATTTTGAATTTTAAGTTAAATTTTTATAGTGTCGTGTACAAACAGTTGAAGTATCACAAAGATAGAATGAAAATATCGTTTAATTGTTATATTTTTTAAAAATTACTTTTCTAACTAAATACAATCTGGAGAATACCAACCAAAAAGTTAAATGGAAAAATGTTGTTAATGTTGTTTAAAAATTATAATTTTATTTTTCTTGAAAAATAAAACTGAAAACCTGTTCCTACTTTCACATTTACGAATAAATACTTTTTTTATTTTGACATCAATAATACAACTCGTTATAATTAAAAACGTAATATATTATTGTTTATGTCACGTATCCATTACCAAGACAAAGACACATGTTGTTTTGCATTTCTTGTTATCATATAAATAACTCCTATGTTGCTTTTGTTTTTCAAGAAGCACTTGAGAGATCATTTGACTCTAGTAATAGTGACTACTCCATTTGGTCACCACTTCCAAACAAAAACATCAGAAAAAAAAAACTTAATCATATTATGTTTTAAATGCTAAGCAATTTTAATAATAAATTTTTTTTCTCATATGCATTATTTTTCTCTCCAATCGATAAAAATTAATTGATTTTTTTTAAATAAAAAAAAAAGAATTGGTAGAACACGTGCTTAACCAGATCAAAATTCTTCTTTGACCTTTTTAGCAGCTATATACATAATTTTAGTTTTATGTTCGTAGTCAATTATTTTTCTGATGTATTGCAACAAAAAAATGTAATGATATACATGATTTCCATTTCAAATATCCACATGATTTTATTGACTCATGATATTTTTATTAGAACAGACAAAATAGTTTTCTTGATTGCAGAGTTTTGTTTGCATTCCTAGTTCGATATATAACTGTAATTGATTGCAGATTCAGTTGACTTCATTTTTTCTTATTCAAACAAAAACAAAACGAATCGTTATTTACAGAATTATTAAATTCGGTGAATGTATAAAGAATGACGAATAAGTAACATTGTTCTCGTCTTAGTAATATATTTTTTTTTCCATTTATGATTCAAACGACTATTTTTTATTTTGTAAGAAACACATTTAATGGCAAACCATATATTATTTACCTTAGTTAATTTTAATTTCCAAAATAAATAATTTATTTTCAATTACATATTACCATTTTATTTAATTACCAATTTTATTTCCAATTACATAATGCCGTTTTCAAATTATATTGCCATTTCAATTTTAATAACATAATTGCAAAGTGAGTAATATATATATATATATATATTTATACAAAAGTTATGACTTATCATGTTATAATTATAAATTGTACTTAATTATACTAACCTGTAAATGTTATGGCCAGATATGCGGGGTGAATCACAGATTCATCTTAAAAACCAGTTCGTTTAAGAGTCTTTGTACCCTCAGTACTGCCTCACCCATTATGAGTCTTGATTCTGTGTTGTTTCAGGGTAGAATTGAATTATTTCTTTAAATAATATATGAGACTTTAAGCTGTCATGTTTATTATAATTTGATAAGACAGCATTGCACTATTCTAACACATAAGCCACAAAATATAATTATAAAATAAGTATTTACAAAATCATCTTAAAAGCCAGTTCGATTAAGGGTCTTTGCATCCTCCGTACTGTCAGGAACGTTTCACTCGACTCTGCACACTCCTTTTTCACTTTTCTCCCTCTCCCATTATCGGTTCCAAAGTCTAATGAGCTTTAAAAAAACGTGCAAAGTCCAAAATCTAACGTAAGGGTCATCCCGTCCTTGAAAGGAGGATCTTTCATTTTTAACTCTTCTCCGTTGGCTATATTTTGTTTAGGGAAGATATGGTGGATCCTTACTAGGCCGTAGAGATCTGGTGGATAGCGTTGGGTTCCCAAACTAGGAGAGTTGGTTTCGAAACCGACAAGCGGTGCCGTGCGAAATATAAACATATCTATGCAAGGGATGCGCATGATAAATCTACAAAGCCGAAAAATTCATCCGTTGTGAAAAAAAAAAAAGAAAGATTTGTTACTCCTAGATATAAACAATGAGAGTGATCGCTCAAAATACCAGTTGCAAAATTTAGATGTATGGAGGAAGAGTTGAAATGGATAACATTGAATATACTAAGTATATATGCTATTCTACAGAACGAATGATTTAGGTTAAGGCTTCTGGCATTCGAAAACAACAATTTTATGAAATATGAAAACAATATACTTTTATTCAATTTAAAACTATAAAAAAATTCTGATTAGCTATACCAGTTTTGATTCTATAAAAATTTGTGATTGACAAATAGAAAATCAAACATGAAAATGAATAACACATAAAATGACATTTTTTTAGAAAAAAATAGATGCTTGATAAACATTTTAATTTCATAAATTATGTATAATTATAAAGTTTGCTACTAAATTTTATTGTTTACTCGCAGCAAATCACTTTGGTACAAGTCAAGTTGTTGGGAGTTGTCTAGATCAGGGGTCATTAAACTTCTTTGATCGTCAAATCCTTTAAGAATTTCTAGATTACCATCAGTAACTCTCGATATTACTATCACTTAATTATAATAGATAAAAAAGAAAAGCTTATGCAAGTTTTTAATTTTTTTATAGTTATATATATCCTATTTATTATATACATAGTTATATAACATGTTGTGACAATACCATACCAGTAGTGCTGGGCAAAAAACAGGATCTAAAAAACTGAAGGAACTATACCTTTACAGTATATAGTTTTCGAGAAAAGTGAGAAAAATCTGATGGATGGAAAGTGAACTTTAAAGAAACTGACACAGCGGTGATTACAAATAATACGCATTTACAATGAAGATGTTGAAATTTGCTATTCTACACATGCTTGTTAAAATTAATAGTTATTATTAAATCATTATATAGCACCTTATATGGAATCTATATGAAGTAACACTATTGCATCATCATCAGCTGTTAAATTGCTTTGATAAAGTATTTTTTCCATTCGAAATAGATAGACTGAAATGTAAAAGTATAACATCGTAGCTTAATGTATTGTGAAACATGTTTTTATCAATTTTTATTTATCTTGTGGTTACTTTATATTTCCGTCGAGTAAACTAGGTGGAAATAAAAATAATGTAACAATAACATGTTTTGAAGGATGGTGATATGATACTTCATTAAGCATATTCCCTTAACAGAACAAAATAAAAATAATTAAAACATTAATGACCCAGTATAAAATTTCTGATTATATCATTAAAGCGTTGCTCTTGGTAAAGAGTACCAATAACATTCTATATTAAACACATCGTAATTGAAATAATATTGACATTTCCTTTAAATGCTTCATCTAGTTTATGTCAGCAAATCAGTGACAATATTATATTATTCAAAATTAAAAAGTGTAATATTTATTGTGAAGAACAATTCTCAAGTACTATAAAAATAATGTAACAATTTGTTTTGAAGAAAGCAATAAAAAGAATTCTGCTACTTCATTAAGCATATTCTCTTAACAGAACAATTCTCAAGTACTATAAAAATAATGTAACAATTTGTTTTGACGAAAACAATAAAAAGAATTCTGCTACTTCATTAAATATATTAAAATAATAAATAATAATTAAATAAACAATAAATAATCTTAATATAACAATTCTCAAGTCCTATAAAAATAATCTAACAATTGTTTTGCAGAAAGCAATATTCTGCTACTTCATTGAGCATATTCCTTTAATAGAACATTGGTTTCAGATATCTGGAAAATAATATAAATAGCATACGTTATTTTATTTGATATTTTCTTTTATCGTTTATGTGTTTTAAGAAAGGTTGTTCATGAATCGCTTTTCATGTTTTATTTTTATAGGAAACAATGAAGTGGAAGAAAATAAAATTCATTATTTTTTTGTTACAACACGAAGTTTATATATTATTTTCTCTCGAATTCCTCAATAAAAATCCTATATTTTATTTTGAATTTCTTTCTTTTTCGTATACGTTTCAGTAAAAGCTCTTTCATTATCTTTTAATACCTAGTTCTGGTAAGCGTTATCTAATACTAGCATTTGCCGTCTAATTATCAAATAAAATTGCAGAGGAGAAAATTATAAAATAATTCGGCTATTTTATATTTTACCCCAAACCACTAGGCATTTTGTACGATTCTTGCTTTTCATACATTTGTAGTTAACTTATAGAACTTTACTAAGTGCAATAAAAACAAATAAAAACAAACACATTATAAATAAAGGCCGAAAAAAACCCCAACATATTTAAAAATTCCTTTAAACCACAATGTTACATTTTTACCATTTTTGATGATCCCTTCCAGTAGCAGAAAGTGGTTGTTTACGAAGACGATTTGAAAGCTAATGATGCTTGATCAGGTGCTACTTGATACAGAGATAGATTCCAATCAGACCTCTTTATTTAGCTGGGGAAATACTTCGTCCGTTATTAAGCTGGTTTCAACATGCTGTCGGAAATGTCTCTCCTTAATCAGCCCCACTGCTTAGAAATAGAAGTTTTATACGCAACTTTTATATATATATATAGAGAGAGAGATATCGTCCATTCGCGAATTTTCGTCCATTTAAATAAACGTATAATTGTTTATAATTGTTATTATTGTTATACAAATATAATAATAAATATATAATATAATATATGTTATATATTTGTATAATTGTTTTAAATTATTTAAACTGACTAACGCTTTGGCGCCCGGTGCCACAGGGTCGAATCTTGGCGGTTCCATGGATGCTTGTAGTAATTCGGAATACACTTTAAATCGTAGTTCTCTGTCTAATATGAGTGTAGAGGGTAGGCTGACAACCCTCCCCTGTAAAAAGAAACCATCTCCTGCCACGAAATCGGCCAGTAGGCAGACGGCTTTGGCCTACCATTTGCCATTAAACCAAGGAGTTAATTTAATGGTTTTTTTGGATGATTAAATGTTCATTTTCTTCTATAAAGTTCATTAATTTGATGATTTTTCTTCAGGTCCATGAGGTCCATTACTACACGTGAATGTAAACAGTTAACTTAGAAATATTTCTTGGAATCATTACTATCCGATCGCTGTGTAGGTAACAGCGATGATTTACCAAAATCGTAGAACCCATTTTAAAACGGATAATTCTTAAATCGGGTAAAGACGCGCTATTAACTGTAACCTCAATAATCACGTTAAAAAGTTTTCCCTAAAAAGTTTTTACTTTTAATTAATTTTTATATCAAAGTTTCTCTTTTAAAGTATTAAATATTATTATAGTTTTTTTTTTTACTTAACAATATATCATACATAAAAATGCGTATTCTTCTTCTTCATTGGCACAATAACACCATGGTGGGCCAAGGCCGTCTTTCTACTGGTAGATTTCGAGACGGGGTAGAGTTGTCAGCCCTACACAGAATAGTCATATTAGTCCGAGATCGACGGTTTAAAGTGGATTCCTTAATTACTACAAACATCTATGGCAAGGCCGGAACTCGATCCGAAACCTGTACCACCTAGCTCTAGTCACTCGGCCATCAGTCCCGAAAAACATATATTGGTGGGCTATGTATGTATACTACATGTATACATACATATATACATACTGTTAATTATAATTTTCTTGTCGTAAGTAATTTTATTAATCATTGAGGTATATATATATCGTAGAACGATGGGAATTCATTTCCTCAATTGTATTTACCATAAATTTGGTTACTGGTTTATTTTCACTAACTTCATCAATTTCTACTCTAGATGTTTCAAGTTTTCCTAATCACTGTTTTAAAGGCCCTTTTTTTTATAGTTCATTAATTTAATTTTTTTTCCTAATGATATATCACATGGATAAACAGTTATGAAAGTGTTTTTTGGAAGAAAAAAAAATTGAAGGTGAACTCGTCAAGAAATACAAAAATAAGAAATTTCACGCGAATTGCACTTAGTCATACGAGAAAAAAAGGAATACAATTTACTCAAAAAGAGAATGTACGTGGCAGTATTGAGTAATATTTCAAGGTCACTGCTAGTTAAAAAAACACTGAAAGAAAATACAAAATTTTAATGAGTAGATTTGTTATAGCTTTACATTTAGAAAATGAGAAGTGACTCGTGCATTCTGCATAACTTTGATGTTGGGTTAAAAATAAATAATAAAATAAATAAATAGAAACTTAAATTTTCAAAAGAATATATATATTTCATCTATTTTATAAATTAAAAAATAATAAATTTTAATGAGTAGATTTGTTACAGCTTTACATTTAGAAAACGAGGAGTTATTCATGTATTCTTCGTAACGTCGGGTTAAAAATAAATAAATAGAAACTTAAATTATTAAAAAATATATATTTCGTCTATTTTATAAAATAAAAAATAATAACAGATTTTAATGAGTATATTTGTTATAGCTTTACATTTAGAAAACGAGGTGTGACTCATGTATTCTGATTCATGTATTCATACTTTGACGTTGGATTAAAACTAAATAAATAAATAGAAGCTTAAAATATCAAAAAAATATATATTCCATCTATTTTATAAAATAAAAATAATAATAAATTTTAATGAGTAGTTTTGTTATAGCTTTACATTTAGAAAACGATGAATGACTCATGTATTCTGCATAACTTTGACGTCGGGTTAAAAATAAATAAATAAATAATAAAATAAATAAATAGAAACTTAAATTATCAAAAAATATATATATTTCATCTATTTTATAAAATAAAAAAAATATTAATAAATTAACAATGATAAAGCAAAAAAAAAAAAAAAAAATTCATTAGTTTAATAAATGTTTTGGTATTTGGTAAGATTATCGTAATGACCAAGTACAAAAGTGATGAGTCAGACTGTTTTTATTGATCGTTTTTTCCTCATAGTCATCATAGTCATGTGTAAAAATGTGCGTATCTACAATCTAAAATATGGGATATTAAAGACAATAAAAAAATTATAATTGTTGTGTGCAGGCTGGGCAACCATATTGTAAATGGGCGTGGTTCGAGGCATAGATTGGATCCTACAATTTTATTCAAACACGCACAAACACTACACACATACAATTAGAGACATAGAATATATAACACACTTAAAGTAAATGACCGATAATACATATCCTCATATTATATTTTTTTTGGTAAATCAAAAGTTTGGTTATATTAGGTCCCGGATATGCTTGTTCGTGGATACAAACTAAATTAGTTCTCGAAATAAAACGCGATGTTTAGCTGCCATATTTATTAAAATTGCGAAGTCAGCACTGCACAACTGCAATACATAACACATAAAACACAAATATGTAACAAATATTTACAAAATCTTCTTAAAAACCAGTTCGATTAAGGGTCTATGTACTCTCCATACTGAATTGGACCCTGCATACTCACTTTTCTCTTTCTCACACGCCTATTTTCGGTTCCAATGTGTGGGTGAACGTACTTGAAAGGAGGATCTATCAATCTTGAACTCTTCCCCGTTGGCTAGCTTCGTGGAAGGACTCTACTTTGAGCTGAACTCTCCGCTAAGCGTGGGGTGCTCAAAATGAGTGCAGGGTTGCATTAATATACCTCTACTCTTGGTGAGAGTTTGTAGGCCAATTAATACGCAGGGTTGCGCTAAATATACTTCCGCTCGCTGTGACAGACTGTAGACCGTAGATGTAGATAGATAGATATGTAAATGTTTCTCAGAAGGTGCGCAGGCTTGCACTGTACTTATTTTGGGGTGAGTCTCGACGCCAACTAACCATCTCTCCTGAACGCCACAGAGGGCGCTCTTGTCATTGTGTCGGAGGCAGCATCGTTACAAAGAAATATAAGTGATAAAATAATAGTCAGCTTAAAAAAGTCATATCATAAGTAACGTTTTCGAAGACTTTAAAATATTGACAAAAGACATGGAACATTGTTTAACTGTCGTTTTTGAAAATAAGCATTTAACTATTAGAAAATGAAAAAGAAATAACATGCACCTCATTATTTCTAAATTATTATTCTGCGAAACACAATCAGTATCTTTGTGTGGTACACGTGCTAAAACTTTCTATAATTTAATAGAAAATGTAATTATCTCCTACCTTGAAAATAATAATTTGTCTATGATAAATCATTGCCAAATTTTAGTTAATTATGTTATTATTCTTACTGTAAAGAATGACATACAATTAAGAAAATGTTTTCGTATCTGCATTTCTAGACATACGGAAAGATCACGAGGTCGTAAAATTCATTTGGTTTTGTGTGATCAGGTGCTGATTAAGAACTTGCAAACAAAACATCCTACGCTCTCAAGTGTTCTCGAAAGAAACATCACCTGTAACAAAAAGTCCATAAAACCAAATAAAACATACATCATAAACCAGTTCAAGATCCTTTGGATTGTAAATCATAAATTTTTTTTTCTTGTAAAACTTTTCTAAAAATTTTATAACAAATTATTAGTCTTTTGATATCATATCAATTCTCTAAAACTCGATATTTTAATCCTAATGTTAATTTATTATTGAATTATATAATATTATTATTATTATTGCAATTACACACTTCGTAAACGTGAATTATTGGGTTGGTGAAAAGGTACGTTCGATTTTTACCAAGTAACCGAACGTACCATGTAAATGGTGAAAACCGAAATTACTTTCTTGCGAAACTAATATATATGTTTTTATTTCTTAATCTTTTAATAAAATAATTTCTTGAATCCAATTGTATTTATTCACATAAAAAGAGATTTTTTTTTGTTAGTCGATGCATTTTGTATCTGTATTTTTTCTATATTATTTACAATAATTTTTTTTTTCAACAAAAGCATTGAATGTGTGGAATTTAGACTTTTTAATAATGATAACTTCCATTAATAACTTTTTATTTAAAAACTTCTTAAAAACGTCTAGAATTTTTATATTAACTCTGTACTCAAGACATTCATAACCTTCGTTGAAAAACAATGATCTTATGTAAAGTATTATTAATAATCTAGACTCTAGATTATATATACACTCATGTCCATAAATTAAGGATAATGAAGTTCAGGCAAAGAAAGAGACAGAACCAAAACAAGTTTGACTTATTTGTAAAGTCTATTTATTAAACAAAAGGTAAAGAGCAAAAAAGATGCTATATGTTTGACATAATTAATGAAAATTGCGATTTTTACTCCCTGGAGCAAGTTTCAAAAAAGAACCTATTTACAAAAAACAGTATAACATGGTTAGTATGATGGTTAATATGGAGTATGTCCCCCTGACGATGCAATACAGACCTTACAACGCCTAGGCATGCTGAGTATCAAATTATCAATCTAATCTTGGGGAATATTACACCACTCATCAAGCAATGCCCTCCGAAGTTCCGGTTGATAGGTGGGAGGGGGTTGATGGGCTGCAATTCGTCGGCCAAGCATATCCCACACATGCTCTATTGGATTCAAGTCCGGTGAGTATGCTGGCCAATCCATTCGGGTGATATCCTCCAATTGAAGGCATTCGTCTACAATTCGTCTATAATATTATTCTTCAATATTATTCTTAATTTATGGACATGAGTGTATTAACAGCGTAGAGTTAAAACTAGTGGTTTAAAATTTATGTACACTCCATTTATTTTTATAATAAATTAATTTTTATAAGTTAAAAATTTATTTAATCATTTTTATTCCAGTTGATAAGACTTTCATAAAATATATCGAAAACTAACGAAAAATGATAATTAATTAATATTTATAATGACACTTATATTTTAAAAATATATTTTGCTTTTTAATTCTTTATTTAAAATTAAAACTTGGATTAAATTTTATATTTTTCATTCTAAATTCTTACAATTCATTCACAAACAATTATTATTATTATTATCTTACAATTTGTATTCTATCTGTACTTAAAATCAGTACTTTTTTAAATGTATTACTTAAAATAATAAAAAAATAGCTAAATAAAATATGTTTAATGAATCGCAATATTATGAAATGAAATATAATTTTTTTCTAAAACAAGCAGAAATAACCCTAAGATTTATATAAATAAGTATTCTTTTTTAGCGGATTAAAAACATAATGTTATTCAATCAATATTTACATTGTAGCGTGTAAATTGGAACTAAAGCAGCTCACACGATAGCATCGAAATAAATCAATTCGAAAAGTTGGCGAGAAAGATAAAGGAGCTTGGCGAGATTTAGTTCCAGCAACCCTTAACCTTCTGTCTCTGTTTGTACACCGTGAAAACGAAATGGAAGCAATAATTCTTGCAAGCATTCGCGGGACAAGGGGTTTAATTGTGCACGTAGATAGTAAATTCAATGGCGTACCTCGTGTTTGTCCATATTTTGTTGTGGGGATTCTGTCTTTCAGCAAAACTGAATCAAAAATGATGTCTAAATCCAAAGTCACGTTTCCCTTTGATGCCAGCAATGTCACATGGGCTCACGCTGTCAACAGTCGAAAAGAATTGGAAAAAGAACTCGGGGTAAGTAAGTTTTTGCATTATTTATCTACAAAAAGAATGAAAAAAGTGATCACGTTTACGATAAATAAAAACGGAAAAAAATGATGTTTATATGTAGCGTTGAATTTTGAAGATTGTTTGGGATTATTCTACATTTACTTTTGTATTAATTTAATTATAATTCTCTATTGCTGAAAACAAATAAATAACAAATGAGTAGTTTAATTGTTTGCTGCTGTGCATTTAAGAATTAAAACTTTAAATCGCTAAACAATGAAATGAAAATAACTACAAAAAATAGGTTTTGAAATTAAAAAAAAAGCACATTTATCATTATATTTATTATTTAATTTTTCATTGCAGCATGATTCAATTTTAAAAATTAACAACTGTAATTATTAATATAACTAATGTTTTTGTATTAATATAATTGTAATTCTCTAATGCCAAACAAACTCATATTCAATAAATAACGAGTAGTTTAATTGTTTGCTTATATGTATTAAAAAACGTGTAACTGTTTGCTGTTGTACATTTAAGAATTAAAATTTTAATCAGTGTTGTCGTTAAATAATAAAAATAACTACAAAAATAGGTTTTGAAAAAAAAATAAAATCTACATTTATCGTTATTTGTATCATTTTAATTTTTCATTGCAACATGATTCAATTTTAAAAATTAATAACTGTAACTATTAATTAGTAACTATTAACGAATTATAATTCTCTAATGCTAAACAACTCACGTATTTAATGGATATCAAATGAGTCGTTTAATTGTTTGTTAATATGTATTAAATAACGTGTAATTATTTGCTGATGTGCATCTAAGAATTAAAATTTCAATCAATGTTATCGTTAAGTAATAAAAAAACGATAAATATAGGTTTTGAAAAAAAAAATCTACATTTATCATTATATTTATTATTTAACTTTTTCATTGCAGCATGATTCAATTTTAAAAATTAACAACTGTAACTATTAATTAGTAACTATTAACGAATTGTAATTCTCTAATGTTAAACAACTCGCGTATTTAATGGATATAAAATGAGTCATTTAATTGTTTGTTAATATGTATTAAATAACGTGTAATTGTTTGCTGATGTGCATCTAAGAATTAAAATTTCAATCAATGTTATCGTTAAGTAATAAAAAAGCGATAAATATAGGTTTTGAAAAAAAATCTACATTTATCATTACATTTATTATTTAACTTTTTCATTGCAGCATGATTCAATTTTAAAAATTAACAACTGTAACTATTAATTAGTAACTATTAACGAATTGTAATTCTCTAATGTTAAACAACTCGCGTATTTAATGGATATAAAATGAGTCATTTAATTGTTTGTTAATATGTATTAAATAACGTGTAATTGTTTGCTGATGTGCATCTAAGAATTAAAATTTCAATCAATGTTATCGTTAAGTAATAAAAAAAAGCGATAAATATAGGTTTTGAAAAAAAATCTACATTTATCATTACATTTATTATTTAACTTTTTCATTGCAGCATGATTCAATTTTAAAAATTAACAACTGTAACTATTAATTAGTAACTATTAACGAATTGTAATTCTCTAATGTTAAACAACTCACGTATTTAATGGATATAAAATGAGTCATTTAATTGTTTGTTAATATGTATTAAATAACGTGTAATTGTTTGCTGATGTGCATCTAAGAATTAAAATTTCAATCAATGTTATCGTTAAGTAATAAAAAAGCGATAAATATAGGTTTTGAAAAAAAATCTACATTTATCATTACATTTATTATTTAACTTTTTCATTGCAGCATGATTCAATTTTAAAAATTTACAACTATAACTATTAATATAACTAATACTTTTGTATTAATTTAATTGTAATTATCTAATGCTATAAAAAAACCTCGTTATTTAATGAATAAAATATGAGTCGTTTAATTGTTTGTTAATATGTATTAAAGAAAGTGTAATTGTTTGTTGCTGTGCATTTAAGAATTAAAATTTCAATCAATGTTATCGTTAAATAATCAATTAGCGTTAATTAAATTTTAAATCAATAGTTAAATATTAAATTTAATTTCTAATTAATAGTATCGCTATTTAATCAACGCTACCGTTAAATAATAGTAAAAAGGATAAATATGGATTTTGAAGAAAAATCTACATTTATCGTTATTTTTATTATTTAGTTTTTCATTGCAGCAGGATTCAATTTTAAAAATTAACAACTGTAATTATTGTAACTATTTTTAAAAATTATTTCAAGCTTTTCAATGAAAAATGCAACATTGAAAATTTTTAGTATTTTAAGTATGTAATTTTTTTTTTTATATTTCGTTTAAAAAATTAATTATGAATAATGTTGTGTCTAATTCTAAATTAATTTAAGAATCAGAAAATCTCTCTGTGCCACAGATAAAATTTGCTGTGATTTTATAACAATAACAAGGCAAAAATTTCAGTTAGAACAATAGATTATTATAACATTTGTTTTTAATGGCATTGCAAAATATAGCATTCACACGTGTAAAGTAATCTTTAAATAGTCACTTTCGATATGCAAACTATAATAAAGGCAGGTGAAAAATTATAGGAAACATCACAAATTGCTTGAGTATAACACTTACGAGTTTTATTATTGGATTATTATCACGACTTACTTCTGCGAAGTAATGTTTTTTCTTTTTTATCACCGGTCATTAAATGTCACAAGTTTCAGATGTGTCATCAAAAAAGATGACAGTTGATGAGTAACGCTAGTGATGCCAGTGAATTTTAAAAAACACACATGGTTTTTTTTTGTAGTCAATTCTTCATTAATAATTCATTAATAATCCGTGATTCTCTTAGTAATAGTAAGGGTAGGTAGAATAGTAGAATAAAGTAATATTGACTTAAATTTTTAAGAAGATTAGCTAAATAGGCACCAGTAAAAATATTATTTTAGTGTTCAGGATCATTAGACATTTTATGACATTTTTAATTTTGTATTATGCAATTTAAGAGAACAAGGCAAATAATTTTGTTATAGATGAATGTAATAGATGCATAATGCTTTTGTAATAGATGCACAATGCTTTTGTAATAGATGCACAATGCTTTTGTACCAGATGCACAATGCTTTTGTACCAGATGCACAATGCTTTTGTACCAGATGCACAATGCTTTTGTACCAGATGCACAATGCTTTTGTACCAGATGCACAATGCTTTTGTATGCAGATGCACAATGCTTTTGTACCAGATGCACAATGCTTTTGTACCAGATGCAGATGCACAATGCTTTTGTAATAGAGGAATTTCATGTCTTAATATTTTTAATAAGTCGATCTGAGTATATTGCTTTATGTTCAAAAATATAATTAATATTCTTATAATTTATTATTCATATTCTTATAATTTATTATTCATATTCTTATAATTTATTATTCATATTCTTATAATCTATTAATTATATAATCTTACTTTCATTCATTTATTTATTTATTCAACTATCTGTCTAAATTTATATAGGAATGTGATTTGGATAACTAGTTGAGTCTAAAATAAAATAATTAATACATTCTTTTGTTTTGATTTGTTCGTTCAAAACTCATAATTTTAGTAAAATATTACTTTTGAATTAAGTAATTTTATATGGGCAAAAATATAATAACATTATTTTCATCATAATTATAAAAAATAGAACAGCAAAATATTTGTTTTGAAAACCATAATAATATAAGTATGATTATTAGTAACAGTACTCGGCTGATCTTAGTTTGGATACCTGGTTTAATGCATTGTAATTATCTTAAAGACTGCATAAATTTCCTCATAATATATTTTCAGGTTTTCTAATTGTATGAATTTATTTCAATATAAATGTAAGAAGTTAAGTATTCTGATGTTATGGCAACACAAATAGCTAGAAAATAAATGAATGATTAACAATTGCAACAATTAAATTTATGCGTTTTTCCGCTTTTACCACACACTGTATTTAATCTTTTTGAATCATATTTTTTTATATCTAAAACAACCAAAAAATCTACTTTGAGAGAAGAACATGAGCTCAACTTTATTTAAATTTCATTGTTTTTCCTGAAGTTTTTAAAATAACAATTAAAAAAAAACTATATTTTATAAAATTACCAATATTTACAATACGATGTCCACATAACGTTAATTTCAAGAAAGACAATTAATTGAATTTGTTTAAACTAAAATTAGATAAAAATAACTAGACAATAGAAAAATGAAAAATAGCAATACGTTTTTTTTTTTTTTAAATGGCTGTGCAAGTAGATTATAAGATATATAGATTTTATGAAGTGCAGTTAAGAACTTTATTTTATAGAGCAGTGGTGAAATTTATTGTGATCCGTGGGTCATACATGGAAGTGTCTTAGGATTTTATGGAATCCGTGAACTTCGATGAGAAAAAACAAATCTATTCATTACCTTTGTCTTCGCTTATTTCTGAATGATTTAGTTTTTGAATGATTTAGTTAACAAAATGCAATAAATTAACTTAATGCGAATTATAATGCAATGTCAAATAGAAGGGACCGAAATAAAACAGATTTGGCAATGGAATGTGTGACTAGAAATGGCGTCTGTAAGCAGATATGCGAGAAAGTTAAAGTTAAAAGAAACACACATTTTAGTGATTACATTGATTGTCAAAAGTGTAGCTACCAACAGTAATTCAATATTCCCAGCATCGCCATACGAAGCGATGTATATTAACAACAAATGTCAGGCAACTCACACACATTTCCAACAGCAACTGGCATTGTGGTCACTAGATATTCTTCGAATTCAGTGGAATTTAAGTAGATCATGCTTTTAATGCGCCCCCAGAAAGAAATCAAACACGTCAAATCTGGTGATTCGTGGTGGCCAAGCAACAGGGCGACTTCGTCCGATTCGATGTGAGCCGTAAGAGTCGAAGTAATTTCTGACGTTTCCATTTATAGTGAGTAGGGTATTTGTCCTCTAGAACCACATTCATTTGCTAAAAAAGAATTTCTATTGAGATATTTCGTCGAAAGATGTCATACATGTGGTTTAGAAATATGCTTGTACTATGTACTTCACACCATTGCTATTATATCCGCGCGCTATTGTATCCATCCTATAATTCATGCGCCGCCATTATAAATTTTAATTAATGTTAGCGGTTACTCTATTTACTTATTGTGAAATGTTTATTCATAATGGTTATTTCTTTTGACTTTACCTGTATTCCTAATTAGTTTTTTTTATATCTTCAATACGCGTTGGCATTACACGTGTCCTTTCAGCTCATTCAATCCATTATAAACATCCATTATAATATTATGGTTTAGAAATATGCTTGTACCATGTACTTCATATCAATGCTATTGTATGCTAATCCATGAGCCGCCGCTATAAATTTTAATTACTGTCGGTAGTCAATCCTTTGTATACTTATTGTGAAAAGTTTATTCATAATGT
The DNA here is from genome assembly GCA_021605075.1 of Caerostris darwini. Taxonomy (NCBI): domain Eukaryota; kingdom Metazoa; phylum Arthropoda; class Arachnida; order Araneae; family Araneidae; genus Caerostris; species Caerostris darwini. Next base: position 39,983 of record BPLQ01012561.1, on the reverse strand, counting down.
TTTTTTCTTCTGACTTTACCTGTGTTTCCTAATTAGTTCTTTTTTATCTCTTCAATACGCGCTAGCATTACAAGTGCCATTTCCGCTCATACAATCCATTATAAATCACCTCCAACTGCTTTTATTTTTTTCCATATTTTTAGAGATACACTGCATATGTTCACAAACAGAAATAACAGATTGTTTCTTGTATTGCATAACCATTGATAATAATTCCAATACTTTTATGTAAAGATTATTGTAGCCATATAGTTTGCCTGCTCATTCCTCAATAGCAGTCCATAAGTTAATAATGTAATGAATTTGAGCCGTTCTGATTGGCCTATGATTTCATTATTTACAAGTGCCCCTTATTTATTTCAAACTGATAAACTATTATATAGGAGTTTTTATTATTTTGTTAATTGGAGTTATTATTAATTTTTTTAATAATATAGGTTTGTTCTGGAATTGCAGATTGCATATTAAATCGTGATAAAGTTTCCATGACATTCACTTTACTGGCATCTAATGGATCTGATGTGCAAAAGAAAGTTAAAGAGTGAAGGGAATTTTTAAAGTATTAAATTATATTGATCTATGTAAATAACAACTGGGCTCCATATGTTTCGGGTTGGAGTCTCCGGCTGGGCCATGGATGTTTGTTGTGGTTCGGAATCCACTTTACGCTGTAGGTCCCGGTCTAATAAAACTGAAGAGTATTGGACGTACGCCTGACAAGTTTACTTGCAAAATGAGAAACATCTTCTGTCTCGGAATCTGCCAGTAGGCAGAGAGCTTCGGCCCACCATGGGGCTGTTGCGCCACTGATGATGAAGATGATGTAAATAACAGTTAGAGGATATTAATTTTATTAAATATGAATTACTTTTAGTTTTAAGAAATTTATTGTAGGGTATAACCTTTTCTGTAGAAAGCAAAATTTTTCCTCCTTTGTAGTTAATAGTTCACTTCTTATAAAACTTTTTATTAAAACGTATAAAAATGAATATTTTTTTTAGGAAGTATTAAAAAGAAATTTATGTAATGTTATCAAAAATACTTATAATTACGAATTCTACGCAGTTTTTATGGGAAATAAAAGTTTTGTATTAAACACAGGCTACTCAAACTAATACTTCCTAGATTTAAAAAAAAAGATAATTTTCGTCTGGTACTTTTCCAACTTACCGCAATTGAAAATTTCTGCAGATTTCATGAAAAATAAATCTCGCTAGCTTTCGAAAAATATGAGTTGAGATATTGAAGAAGATATTGCTGAAAAGTGTCATATGTCATTAAAATGTTTTATTCATCATTTTGTAATAAGCTAATATGCAACATTCAGCATTGAAATTACGATTATCAATTTATCAAAAAAGAAGTGGTAGATCAAAATGTAAACAAATCTTATCCACTAAAATTTGACCAATATGCACTTTTGAGAATATTTCTTAGTGTTTTTATTTTGTATCAGCATATTCAAAATGCTAAAAAAATTTTGTACACATATCAAATATTACTTATTAGAAGGAGTGAAAATATAGAAATCATATATTGTATATATATATATATATTCTGTTCATATATGAAAAATATAAAAAAATAATAAAAAAAAACCTGACATTATAAAAACTTGATTAGTATTTTAATATTTGGTAAAATTTTTGTAATAACCAAATACAAACGTGATTAATGAAAAGGTTTTTATTTTTCTATTTTATTTTAAATTCATATTAAAAAAAATTGTATTCACAAATATGTGTTGATCCTAACAGGTGTGTGCATTATCTAAAACATCAAAACCCGAACTATTAATATGTAATGCATATTTTTTTAAGGAATTACTTTTTAATAGCTATCAGAAACAGACGGGTTGACAGATAAATTTGGCACTAAATTTTCTTAAAAATAATGGATGTATTTCAAATAAATAGAATAAACATCTGATCAATTTTTCATGTAAGAACCATAGAACTCATACTGATGAGATGTACTCTTTAATTTAATGTAGGATTAAAAACATTTTGCATGTTTATTTCAGCCATCAAAAATTATCAAGAACATAAATACATAAGTAAATTATCTATATAAATAATACAAACATGTCTATATAAATTTATGTAGCATAATATAGATGTTCAGAAAAATAATATCCTCCAGATGGTAGAAACTTTCAGATTTTAAATTGACAGATGGCCTGTTGTCGTCCAAGTGGAACAAGCTGAGAGTTTTTAATTTATTGCCCCTACCTCCTGTAAGGAAGTCCTTCATTTCCGGTCTTTCTCATTGTTTAAATATTTTCCCATGAAAGAAAAATGAATTCCAGGCAAAAAAAAAAAAAGACAATTACTATTGGGAAATTATTGTAGCACCTGGAAAGATTAAACTGATTAAAGCATTTTTAATTGCAAGTATAACTGCTTTATATATTTTTCATTAATAAACTACAAATACGAGATCATTGAAATAAGTGTTCATTGTTTCAGAGTTAAAAATAAACAATAAAATTGAAAATTAAGCTTTTGTTTTAGCATTAGAAGCACAGATAATAATGAATACAACGTCGTGTGTTTCACTGTAAAAATTCCTTGGTCGCACTATTGACATTTTGTCCATGTCCAGTTACACTGATTTTATGTCATAACATAGCTTTTTTTATGATTTTCTCGCCTTCTGGTGACTTTTTAAAAAGTAGTCATATATATATACTCGTATATTCTGTGAATGTGGCGCTATTAGACGCCATGCACTCCACACATCCTCTCCTATTTGATGACGCTTGAATACCTAGCAGAAGTTCACAACTCTTTTCACTCTATTCTCAAGTATAGAATAAAGTCAAAAATGTGTGTGGTGATTGCTGTCTCTTATGATTTTCTCGCCTTCTGGTGACCTTTTAAAAAGTAGTCATATAAATAGATACATAATATATACCGTGAAGGCAACGATATTAGACGCCATGCACTCGACACTTCCTTTTTTATTAGATGGCAGCAGCATCCAGCTAACAACTTGGCATGATAACTAGATGGTGCTTGAGTTCTTAGCAGAAGCGCATAACTCCTTTTACTCTATTCTAAAGTACAGAATAGAGTAAAAAAAGTGTGGTTATTGCTATTTCTCTGTGACTTTTTAAAAAGTAGTTTTGCTGAAATTATCATATATATATATATATTTTTTTCTCACGGGAAGAGTTTTGCAATTTCATTCCCAGGTGAAAGGAATGTATATTCTTTGACAAGTACAAAATAACAAACCGTCACTCAAATTTGACAGCAAACAAGAAATGTTGTGTTTAGTTATTTTGCATGCAATTAGTGTTTTGCATTAATGAAAACAATCTGTCACTCAAATCTGATGTCAGATATTCAGTGTCATGTACAATGGGACTCATGGAATTAGCTATTGTCTGTGCGACCTTCACAAGTCGAAACAATTACAGATGGAATATGAACTATACCATGAGTTGTTCCATCGTGATTGGCTTTAGACCATGAGCTCAGAAATGTCTACTCCAAGGCGAAGTGAGGAAAGCTGTACCCACCTCTTGAAGGATTTCTTACACGAAGGTGTTTTTAGAAAAGTAAGGAAAGACTTCTGCGTCGAGTCGATAAAAAAGGGTTGTTTTTCGTTTCTTCTTTGAAGTGACAGAATAGGTGGGAGTTTCCGCCTGTTTCCAAAGTGAGTGTGGAAACAGGCGGAACCGCCCGCCTGTTCCTTGTGATTTCGCCGTGTGATAATTAAGGTCTGCCACAGACCACGTATATTGAGTTTCGACGCGGACTCGAGAAATAGGAAAATCTCCGATCTTGGAGCGAACTGTAATTGTGACCAAATTTATAATTTTAATTATCATTTCTTTGTATAATAACCCAGAGTTCTGTATATATATATATATATATAGCAGGTGATGTGCTCTCCTGCTAGATATAAGGATAGATAACTCCTTTTACTCTATTCTCAAGTAGAGAACAGAGTAAAAAGTGAACTAGGAGTTGAGCTTTCAGCGGCAACGATGTCTATACTATTGATGTGCCGATTGTTTATTGTGTAATTGTTTTGTATGTGTGTCTAGTAATTAAATATTTTGTTGTGATTGTACCTGAATGTTTAATTCTCTATAATGCTACACCCATCTACATTTGGGGGTATCCGGGATTTAATATAATATAATGAAACTAGTTTTAGTGCAGCGAATGCTATTGGTGCGGTATTATACAATAATATGAATTGTGGAATCCATTTTGTTTTTAATTCTTTCTAATGAATAAATAAAAATATAAAATTTTCCTAAAAGCAATTTCAAAATTCAAGTAAATTTACTTCATGTTACAGAGTGTTATTTCACAAGAGTAATAAAATAAGAGTGATGTCAGTTGAGTATAGAAGTTGGGTGTTGTCATTTGAGCACTACATAAGCATAATAATAAATATTATCTATTATATCCTGCACGTTCCCATTAATCAAATCTTGTTGGATTGGGAACAAAAATTAGAGTCATCTTTGTCTTTTTTTTTTGATATGTTGCATCATATATTGGTAAAATTAAACTAGAAGACAATACAAAAATCTAATTATAAATGCGAATCTCGGATTTCAAAACAGTTACTTTATTTTCTTAGAAGATGAATTCGATTTTTCCCAATTTTTGAAGCAGGATTCCCTATCTAGTTGCAGTCTCATCTAAATTGTTTTTATATTTTTCTAAATCTTGCTCAAGAATCTCAATTCAACTGCAAGGAAAACTAGAAACAAGTTTAAAGTTTTATCTTGACCTTTAATAAAAAAAAAAATTGGATATTAAAAACCTGTTGGAGGTCGTTTCTACTTGTTGGAGGACATCTCTAAATGTATTTAAATATGTAAATCAATTGAAATAAATGCATGAAAATTACTTAACTTTCAAGCGTTTTTTTTTAAGTCTCTGTTAAATATAATATTTCACCTTATGTTTTTATGTCTGTATTCTCCCATAAGATTCAAATATAAAGCACTAGTTAATTTTGAAAAATTCCAATGTTTAGTTTACGTAAAACATGAAGATGATGTCTCGTATTTAGTACAGATAAATCGGAGCTTGGTTTCAATACGTTGGATCCTATTTGATTTCAATTCCTTTTCTGCACTTTTGATTTGAATTGATTTCAATTCCTTTTCTGCACTTTTGATTTCAATTGATTTCATTTCCATTTCTGCACTTTTGATTTGAATTCATTTGATTTCAATTCCTTTTCTGCGCATTTGATTTGATTTGATGTGATTTCAATTCCTTTTCTGCACTTTTGATTTGAATTGATTTCAATTCCTTTTCTGCACTTTTGATTTCAATTGATTTCATTTCCATTTCTGCACTTTTGATTTGATTTGAATTGATTTCATTTCCTTTTCTACACTTTTGATTTGATTTGATTTAATTTCAATTCCTTTTCTGCACTTTTGATTTGAATTCATTTGATTTCAATTCCTTTTCTGCAATTTTGATTTGAATTGATTTAATTTCAATTCCTTTTCTGCGCATTTGATTTGATTTGATGTGATTTCAATTCCTTTTCTGCGCATTTGATTTGATTTGATGTGATTTCAATTCCTTTTCTGCGCATTTGATTTGATTTGATGTGATTTCAATTCCTTTTCTGCACTTTTGATTTGAATTGATTTCAATTCCTTTTCTGCACTTTTGATTTCATTTCCATTTCTGCACTTTTGATTTGATTTCAATTGATTTCATTTCCATTTCTGCACTTTTGATTTGATTTCAATTGATTTCATTTCCTTTTCTGCACTTTTGATTTGATTTAATTTCAATTCCTTTTCTGCACTTTTGATTTGAATTGATTTCATTTCAATTCCTTTTCTGCGCATTTGATTTGATTTGATTCCAATTCATTTTCTGCACTTTTGATTTCAATTCATTTTCAGTACTTTTTGATTTAAAAATGATATTAAATACAGCCAAAATTACTCTGAATTTCGTTAAATAGCTTTTAAAAAATTAAATTATAATCTGACCTAATTTTAAAGGTTCAGCTTTTGTAAATCTCTGTTGTTTGTAAGTTATGCACTGAAATATTGGTCAGACATACATATTTTATTGAGATCTACATGTTGAAAACTATATTTGCGGTTCATTAAAAAAAAATTTTTTTTTAATTTTTTCACTATTAAATATCCACGTTTTAATTGTGTAGTGACTTGAATTGAAAGTAAGGCAATAAAGGCAATTGCTATGTTAAGTTTCCTGAGACTATTTTTAATATGCATTTTATTTCTTTTGAACTATGCATACGAGTGTCAGTTTCGTAACAAGTCTGTACAGATGAGACGGAAAATATATCTCATAATTCATTCTTTATTTGTCTGTCTTATCTGTGCACTGTAATTTAGTAAATTAGTATTAAAAGTTAGATAATTTAGTTAAGACATTCTATTTAATAACGCAATTCTGGTAAGTAAATAATAACTAATTTAGAAATTAATAAGTAGAATAATGGCGGTGAATTATTTTTTTTAAGCAGAAAGTATATCACAAATACAAAAAAGTTGAGTATTTTAAAGAATAAATGACATTTTCTGGTTTACGAATATCTTATTTCTGTTATGTTTGTTTTCAATTTAACTATACAAAACAATTTTTTTTGTCATAGATGTGTAACGTTTACACGTTAATTTTTTAAGTATTTCCTTTAGTTATAAAAAATCTGATGTATCACCTTCAAAAATTCAAAGTTGCATAGATATAATTTTTTCCTCGTCTTATTTTAATTTACATTTAAATGCTAATTGAATTTCTAATTCAATTGTATTTATTTCAAGTGTAAAGTTCAAGTGTATTTATTTACACTTTAACTTTTGTTTTTAATACTTGAATTATAACATTTATTAATGCGCGTGAATGTATATATTTAGGCTATTTATATTTCACCATATTTTAAAGTGTAAAAATTATCTTTATTTAACGGCATTTTTTATCGCTATTTTAAATTTCTCCTACAGTTTATACTCCGTGAGTCGTGCTGCCATCTATTGTATAATTTACTAACTTGTAGATGTTTGCCTAGCTTTATTGTGCTGCCATCTACTGTAGTATTTTAAAACTAAAAGAACTTAACATAAAATATAATATGTAAATTAGATAACTCTATTTAATATTATAACCGCAATATTGAGCAATGCGATTTAAGCTATGAATTAAAAATAAGTTTTCTTTTCAGTTAACTTAGAAATAAAATTGATTTTCTTAAAAGGGGTACGATTAAGGATTAATTTTAAAGATTGATTTTCTTAAAAGGTTCTGATATTATATAACTTATCTGAATATTACATTATTTTTAAAATTCTTTAGTAAATCTCTGAATTTGATTTGAAAATTTTCTACCATACTTATATTTCACATAAATGTTTCGTTATTATACTCTTTTTCCAAAAACAATACATTCAAATAACACACAGATAGATTATTAGATAGATATTGTTAGATATGGATTATTTTAATTAATATAGATAACTATGTAAATACATTTTTTTTTGCACATAAGTTAATTTATCTTTCATTCTTAAAAAAAAAACAGAATTTAATCTTCAATTAATAAATTTTAACTACCATTTATTGGTGTCAAAAATGTCGAATTCAATAAGAAATGCTGAAATTATAAAAATGCATGTTATTTGAACACAAACATTTTCTTCGTCTTTAAAATTAGTTCATTTTGCTCGATTTTAAAAAGCACATTTTGGCAGTCCACATTTCGGGCAATGATTACATTTTATTGACATGCAACTTTATAAATCTTCCAAAAAAATTTAATATTAATTTGTTTAAGTAAAATTTTTCAAATGCATGAGATGAAAAGAAACTAAATATTATTGCAGTTCCCCAAAAAATATCTACACAGAAAATTAAAAAATTATTAATGTATAGTATATTCAAAATAGCAATTTTTTTGAATTTTGTAAAATTTCATATAATTTTAAATAAAACTTCATTTAATTTAAATTATAAAATTTTTGTATAATATTTTTACTTATTCAGAATACTGCTACTGATTTGCTATAATTTTTATAATTTTCTCTTTAAAATCTATACATTTAGGGTGTAATACATTCGATTTCTATATTGTTGTTTTTGAACATTATTTTATACGAAATATTTGTTTAATTTAAAAATATTTTTTTAATGATTTTGTTATTACAGTATATTATATTTTAATGTTAAAACAAGCAATATTTATAAAAAAAAAAATTTTAAAGTCAATTCCTACTTTTTTTTCACTATATTGCATGAAGTCCTTTATAAATAAAATTTGAAGTTTCGTCTTACATCTGGCGACATCTATTGATAAATAAATGCAACATAAATCTAAAAAAAAAAAAAACTAAAATTATTAAATTAAATTTAATTAATGAATTAATATATGAAAAAACTGTATTAACATTAAGTATCATCCACTACAAGTTAAAAAAATGTATTTGAACTTGATTGGAGGAATAAAAAGTATTTTATTAACGATTGAAAATTTGAACAAGACATATATAGGGAGATAGTAAACTAATAGTATTAATTGAATAAAATTAAACATATTAAAATAAATTGGTATTAAATTATTGGGAATGACTATAAATTACCAGAACTTTTTTTTTAATAGGACGTAATGATTTTTTATTGCAAATATTTCTAAAATCGGCATTGTTGTGCTAATTTCTGGAACACATTACTTAAAATTATTTTTGTCAAAATATAGGTGGAAATTGAGTTTAGCTATTGTAAAGTATTTTTACATTCCATGTATATTAATTACAATTAAAATTTTATATAAATAATTATTTAACCGATGCCAGTTTGTAAGAGAAAAAAATTACAAAAAACTAATTTTGATTCACATAAATTTGATAGCATTTTATGTTAAAATAAATTTTTAAAAACAATTAAAATTTTTTTAAATGTCAACATCACAATTATAATATTTTTTGAATAATTTAAATATAAATGTGAGATTTCACTTTTACGTGGAACAGAATAAATAAATACTTAGAAACGAAAACGAAATCTTCCAATAATTAAAAATATCTAATCCATTTTTTTTTGTTGATAATGAATGTTAAGAATAGTACATCAAATATGTTTTTGTTAGTATGAATTCATGTTTTATAAATAATCATTTTTGAAAATGGGACATGTATAACACACACACACACACACACATACATTTATATATATACACGTTTATTTTGCCCACTTTGCATTTTTTGCACACTACACTTTAATTTTTCCTCAAATAAAAAAATATTTTTCTTCCAATTGAAAAAAAATATGTATATATATATATATATATATATATATATATATATATAAATAAAAAATATTAAAATAAAAATGTCTTATATTGTTGAAACTATTCGGAAAATTAATTAACATAAATTTTTTCATACTTAATAAAAAGAGAAGCGTTATAAAAATAAGTACTACTATTATTTTAATTTGTAAATATTTTACAAATTAAAATAATAGTTTAATTTTAAAAATCATAATTTGGTTAGTATAATAGTTTAATTAAAATAAGAATAGTTTAATTTTTATAATTTTGTAATATTTACTTTTAAGTATATAGTACACATTTCTATTGAAATAATTCCAAAAAAAAAAAATTTACTGTTAAGTAAAAGAAAAGTAAAAATTCCTCTAACTTTTGATTTTTTTTTTTAACAGGAATGCCATCACTTGATTAAAAATCTTTATTAAATAAACATAATTAACTGTACAGCATTAATAATTAGATTAAAAAAAATTAAGATAAGATTGTTTATTATTTTTATTTTTATGTTTTGAAAATTAATTATTAAATTTCATCCTTTCAAATTTGTTTCATATGACAGTGAAATGGAATTTGAATTTTATTATTATTACATATATTTGTTTTTGAAATTAGAATTTTAATTAGAAAATTTGAAGGCTTTATAAAAAAGAATTTTGCTCAGTGAATAACATTTATTATATCCTATCTTACATAACTATTTTATATATTTTTTAGAGAAAATAGAAAAAAAAAATCGTTATTTTTCGTATTAGAGATAAAAATAGAAACGACAGAACACCAAAGTTAGTGTTATGTTGGACTATTGTATGTATTTTTATTTTTCTAATTCTTCTAATTTACTTAGATTAGGTAGATATTTTGTTTTACGTCAATCGCCTCGCGTTTAACATAGTAACTCTGAAAACAACACCTGAAGATAAATATGGTCCAGGATACCATTCCGCAAGGACTTACAGGAGTAAATGCTTCTTATTTGTGGGTAGTATGAGAGGAAGTCCTGAAAAACCGCCATCAGATAATCAAACTGTCGCAAGTGTCGATGGATCTCCTTGATATTATAAGCAGTATCTGACTTTGACCCATACTACCAACCTGTGTTCATACTGTAGCATTTTTCTCACGGGAAGAGTTGTGACATTTCATTCCCAGGAGAAAGGAACGTATATTCTTTGACAAGTGCATAATAACAACCAATCACTCAAATTTGACAGCAGGTAAGCAATGTTGTAGATAATTACATTACATGCAATTAGTGTTTTGTACTAATGAGAACAACATGCCGCAAATTCTGATAGCAGATATTCAGTGTCATGTAAAATGAGAGTCATGAAATTGGCACATTGTCTGTGCGACCTTCACAGGCCGAAACAATTACAGATGCAATATGGACTACACCATGAGTTGTCGCATCGTGATGGGTGATTGACCGAGAGCTAAGAAAATGTCTACTTCAATGAGAAGTGAAGGAAGCTGACCCCCCTCACTCTTATCGTGTTGACGTATTTTCTTAAAGGGAGGCTTTTGGAGAAGAAAGGAGAAAGCTCGCGCTACGAGTTGACCAGAAGTGTTGTTGTTTTTTCTCTCAAATTACTGGATAGGCAGGAGTTTCCTCCTGTTTAAAAAGCCAGCCCCTTGGGTTTTTGTGTATCACGCTATGTGATAATTAAGGTCTGCCGAAGAACACGTGCTTTGAGATTCGACGTGGACTCGAGAGTCTACGTCATCCTTGGAGTGAATTGCACTCGCGTACCTAATTTATATCTTTAATTTTTATTTCTGTGTTAATACACTTCTGCATATGTATTTATTATTTGTAAATAAAAAATTCAAGTGCTCCCATGAATCTGAAAGTGGCCCTCTTCTAAAGTTGTTATACGTCTAGTATAGGCCGAGAAGTTACAATTTTATAAGCAGTATTTCACTTTTACCCATACTACTAGCGTGAGTTCATATTAGATAACTACTGGGCCACAAATAACCCTCAAATGTATGTTTGTAATATATTTTTGATACATTATAAAAATATTATAGTTTAAAAACATGCTTTTCGGAATGAAACTAGTGAAAAATTATAAAGATTGATATCGAGCATCCCTCGTTTTAGAAGAGTGAGATTCATTTTCTCGTCAGTCATTTTATTATGTTAACAATTATTTTTTACTTTTTAGTTTGATTAACTCTAAAAGCGTGTTTTTAAACTATAATATTTAAATGAGGTCCCGGTACGGAGGACTGGAACTATAGTACTTACAATAATTTAATTGTGATTAAAAGAAAGGCTAAATGCGAATAGGTCGAGCCAGCCAGTATTCGAACAGGGAATCTCCTGATCAGCAGTCGGGCGCGTTATCCGTTACGCCACTGTTCCACGAAGGTTCGAATGTCTTGGGTACTTTCATTCTACATGGGTTAAATTGCTCTTCATAAGTTAAAATAAAATCACTCATCCTGGCGATCCTAATCATGATGAGATAATAAAATTATCAAAATATTTTATTGTCGTCGGTCCTTGATAAGTCTGCAACGTTTAAATTAAATCTGATCGCTTAAAGTAGGGCAAAATTGAGCCCAAAGAGTCAGTTAAAAACAAACATACAGGTGAAACTAATAAAAGCGTATTAAAAAACGTTTCTTTTCGCTTTTAGGACCAGTGGATTTCTTGGAAGCCGACGTCACCCTGGGCCTGCTGAACGGCAATGAGTTCGGCACGCTGGTGCCCATAATGGCCCACCCTCCCGACACGTCTTCAGACATATCTCTGGAGATGTGGATCGATAGGGTGATTCATCAAAACACCGGGAAGGGTGTCAAGTTAGATTTTAAATCTCTGGACGTCGTGGAATCTTCGTTGCTCATCTTGCAACGGTACACCGAACAGGTAAGATTTTGTTTTGTTTTGTTTTCTTTTGACTTTTATAAAACCTGTTTAATATTAAGTTATATGGTACAGTTAAGTAATCTTTTTATACGGCTTCAAAATAAAATGAATAAAACGTATAAATAATCTTTGGTGAAACATGCAAAATATACATGCATAATATGTTCCACTTTAATGTCCCGTGTTAAAAACCCTGAAGAAGTAAAATATTTTGATATTGTTCTATTAGATTTTCGTAGTTGTCCCCATAATTATCGTGAAAAAGGTAAAAACAATTATCGTGAAAAAAGGTAAAATAACAGTTATCGTGAAAAAGGTAAAATAACAATTATCGTGAAAAAGGTAAAACATGATTTCTGTAATAATAACGGCCACCGTCCTGCGGATAATTTTGTGTGTCATATGGTTGACTGAATTTATTTCAAATATTAAAGTATTTTAAATCTAGTTATATAAGAATTTTAAAATACCTCACAGCAATTTCCTTCCAAAAAAGTCGAATAAAATAAGTTCCAAACCAGTTCAATGGATAGCACTTTGCGATCGGAACTGTTGTTGTTTTTCTAATGCAGTTGGCAATAGGAGACAGTTACTTTTCATGCGATAACCGAGGACTGTACCGTTGTTACTCATTTAGCACTACCCAGAGAGCACACGTAGCTTGAAGATATGCTACGGACGCGTTTAACACTACCTCCACAACGCTCTGCGATCATGGTAGTGGTAAAGTGGATTCCGAAAGAGTCTGTTACAGACGAAAACATCAAAAAAAGTTCACAAAATAATTTCTCATAACCGTAAAGTGAAGTTGATTGAGATAGCTGAGACCCTGAAGATATCAAAGGAACGTGTTGGACATATCGTGAAGGAATATTTGGATATGCGAAAGCTCTGTTCAAAGTGGGTGCCGCGCAGAGCTCACAATCGACCAAAAACAACAACGAATTGATGATTCTAAGCAGGGTTTGGAGCTGTTCAACCGTAATAAGCGCGAATTTTTGCGTCGATATGTGACAATGGATGAAGCATGGCTCCATGATTTCACACCGGAGTCCAATCGACAGTCAGCCGAGTGGACTGCACGTAATGAACACTAAAAATGCTATAGCTTCACTAAAAATGATATAACTCACATACTAATAGGGCAACAGATGTCAAATTGATACACGTGTCTTTTGAAGATTACCGCTAACCAACACTCAGATGGATTAAATACTAGTAGCGCCATCTATGTGTCAGCCTACGCACTTTTCAGTCCACATGTTAGTGTTTAAAAATAATAAACTGTTTAACAATCCTGCAATGAACTTACAAGACCTACAAAGCCATGTAATTATTTCATTTACTACTGTGCCGAAAAAGTAAGACCAGTTTTCAATTTAATTTTCCCGGACATATGGTATTTCAATTTTTTTCTTTTTTACGTTGCTGACACTGTCCTTGACATCTGTGTGAAATTTTACGCCAAAATATTTATTAATGTTTGCGTTACGCTTGGCTTTGTGAGACGCTAAAACTGATTCCGGCGATTTTTGAAATGTCTGAATTAATTGAGCAAAGAACTTGCATTAGATTTTATTTGCGGAAACGTATAGAATATTGCAGAAGACATTCGGTGAGCATTCCTAGATTGGAAAGAAATGTTTAGAAGGGGTATAAACAGTTCAAAGAAGGCAGAGAACTCGTTGAAGAGCCCTCTGGTTGACCATCAACCTTAACCGACGAATCTCACGTCCAAAAAATTAAAAATTTGGTGCTTGCAAACCGTCGATTTACAATTAGACAACTTCCTGATGATATTGAAATTTCAAAATTCCATTTTAAAAGATGTCTTGGGCCTCAAATGCGTCAAATCTTGATTGTTGCTGAAAACACCGAATGCCGCAGCTCACACTGCATTGATTCTTCGTAACTTTTTTGCCAAAAAGGAAACCCATATCGTTCCACAACAACCGTATTCACCTAATTTAGCATCGTGCTACTTCTGGCTATTCCCTAAACTCAAAAGACCACACGAGGACACCGTTTTGGAGATACATTTCAAAAATGGCCGAATCAGTTTTAGCGTCTCACAAAACCAGACGTAAATCAAGCACTAATAAATATTTTGGCGTAAAATTTCACACAGATGTCAAGGACAGTGCCAAACCTGAAAAAAAAAAAAAAAATCAAATACCATATGCCCGGGAAATTTAAATTGAAAGCTGGTCTTACTTTTTGAACACATTAGTAATTATTTCATTTATAATACTTGAAAATTGCCAAAAAATTTGCTATAAATACAACCCGGATGTTGAACAAAAATCAAAGAAAAATCAAAGTTTTTGAGTTAATAAATATGTCATGATCTCATAATTTATAATCATTCAATATATTTTTAATAAAAATATCTAACCGCAATTAACAATTATTTATAATATAAATTTAATTTATGAAAAGAATTTTCAAAAATATGTTTGCATATTTCCTTGTGTATTTGTTCGTAAATTTTTGAGATATTTTTTAATTTAATTTCCACTAATATAGATTTTAAAGGTACCTTTTTCTCTTATTTTTTTTTACTTAAAGAATGTTCTTATAATTTAGAATTTTTTTTTTACAAAAAGTTGAAGCACGTTGTGCTTTATCATTTTCAATTTTGTTAATAACAAACGGAAATAAAAATGTTTTTCTTCCATTATTAAAATTGATAAACTATACATTAATTAAAGAAACAATTGTAATATTTCAAATTACGGATTGAGAATTGAAAATTGTTTGCTCACACAATTCCTTGCACTGCAATTACTAGTTTTTCCTCATTAAAAGAAATATCTTCAATTTCTATTCTTATTAAAAAAAACCTATTAATTATTCAGTGTTCGCAATTTAATGCTTTTTCATTGCTTACTGTTAAGCTTATCTTTGCAAAAAAGTTTATAAGAATATTAGAAATGGAAAATAAGTTGCTCTATGTTGATAAAATAGAATCTATTTGAATGTTTTATTTAGAGTTTTCAATATTTAATGAGAAGTGCTTCAAAGATACATATCGTTAGCTGAATTAATTAAACGTACATTTAATTTTACTAATATATCTCTCATATTTCGTTTTTTTTAACTGATTTAAATCATAAAAAATATTATACATGATACATGATTATATACATGATTATACATGGTATATATATATATATATGTATGTATATTGTAGCATTTTTCCCATGGGAAGAGTTGCAACATTTCGTTCCCAGTAGAGAAGAATATATATTCCTTAACAAGCACATAATAACAAACTATCACTCCCATTTGACAGGAGATAAGCTGCGTTGTGGATAGTACTCATGAGAACAACAATTAGTGTTTTGTACTCATGAGAACAACCTGTCACTCAAATCTGATAACAGATATTCAGTGTCATGGATAATGAGACCGTATAAAATTAGTGATTGTTTGGGCGACCTTCAGAGGTTGAAACAATTACAGATGGAATATGGACTACAACATGAGATGTTGCGTCGTGATTGTTGATAGATAATGGGCTGAGAAAATGTCTACTCAAAGAGAAATGAGGGAAGCTGACCGCCTCCCCCCCTCTTGACGGAATTTCTTTTCTTTTGGTGAAGAAAAGAAAAGTTCTGTGACAAGTCGACAAGGAGTGTTGTTTTTCTCTTTGACAAAACAGGCCCAAGTTTCCTCCTGTTTCCAAAGTGAGCCCCTTTGGTTTCATGTATCCCGCCATGTGATAATTAAGGTCTCCTCAGACCTGGTGAAATAGATTTGTCGTAGACTTTAGAACTATAAAAATATCTGTCCTTGGAGTAAACTGCACTTGTGAATCTTTTATTTTCTTTTGTAAATATAATACTTTATATATATATATATATATATATATATATATATATATATATATAATATATATAACTCTATTTACAAAAATATTAAAAATTAAAGATAATTTGATTCGCAAGTGCAGCTTACTCTAATATACCTGGAAGTGGTTTTCTTCTTGAAGCCGTTATAGGCCTAGTAGAGGCCGAGACATTACAATATACCACTGTGTCCAAAAAGTAAGACCAATTTTCAATTTAAATTTACCGGGCATAGGGTATTTCAATTTTTCTTCTTTTTTGTGAGGTAGGTACTGTCCTTGAAATTTGTGTGAAATTTTACGTCAAAATATTTATCAGTGCTTGAGTTACGCTTGGTTTTGTGAGATGATAAAACTGATTTCCGGCGATTTTTGAAATGTCTCTTCAATCGACTCAAAACGGTGTCCCCAGAGTGGTCTTTTGAGTTTAGGGAATAGCCAGAAGTAGCACGATGCTAAATTAGGTGAATACGGTGGTTGTAGAACTATATGGTTCCATTTTTGGCGAAAGAGTCACAAACAATCAACGCATGTGAGGCAGCTCATTCAGTGTTTTCGGTACCAATCGAGATTTGACACGTTTGAGGCCCAAAACATCTTTTAAAATGGAATTTTGAAATACCGACATCATCAGCAAGGTCTCTAATTGTAAATAGCCGGTTTGTAAGTACCAAATTTTTAATTTTTTGGACGTGAGCTTTGTCGGTTGAAGTTTGAGGTCGACCAGATGGCTCTTCTTCTTCGACGCGTTTTTTGCCTTCTTTGAACTGTTTATACCACTTCTAAACATTTCTTTCCGATATAGGAATGCCTTCTATATATCCCCGAATGCCTTCTGCAACATTCTATATGTTTCTGCAAACAAAATTTAACGCAAGTTCTTGTTCAATTAATTGAGACATTTCAGAAATCGCCGGAATCAGTTTTAGCATCTCACAGATCCAAGCATAACTCAAACACTAATGAATATTTTGACGTAAAATTTCGCACAGATGTGAAAGACAATGCCAACAACCTAAAAAAGAAAAAAAAATTGGAATACCATATATCCGGGAATTTTAAATTGAAAATTGGTCTTACTTTTTCGACACAATAATATATATCATATTACGTTTTATTTTGTTTAATTATGGAAGTGAAATTTCAACATATGAAAAATTTCAACAAAAAGAGTGATATTTAATATAAGTGATGCTTTTTATTTCATCTTGACTTGATTATTATGAAATTATTACATTAAAAAAGGTTACATCTTGTTTGTTTTATATAAAATTAGGTCATATCTTATTTTGATTATTGAAAACAATTCAGCTCAAAGTAACTTTTAATATAACAAATGTGTTTTATTAAATCATCAACACATAAAGATAGCTAATTACCTTAATATTTACTTTAATTTATTAAAAATATTATTAGAAGTATTGATTTCAACATACAAAAATTAATTTGGAGTTTGAAATTAATTAAAGTTATTGATAAAAATTGTAAAGGAAATGAGGTTAATGGAAATTTTAATGAGAAATAGTTTTTTAAAATTTTATGTAAGAAATTTAGTTTAGGATGTTAAAATAAAATATTCCGATGCAAATAATTAATCTTGTATAAATATTTAAGTATTAACAATCTGAAATTCATTAGAAAATAAGTAAAGAAAAAAGATTTGATAGGGATAGCTATATTGAATATGTAGTTTTAGTTATGCATTCCCTTATTTAAATTGCCATTTTTTTTAACTACCTAATTAAAATTTTTTTATCTATGTTAAAAAAAAAGTTTTTCCATCTTCCCACTGCATTCATATTTACTGATGTCAAAGCGAATGAAATAGCTTTAAAAGTTTTTCCAGAAAAAAAATAAAGTCCTTGCATTGTGAATTAGTAGAATAAAAAAAAATATTTTTTTCCTAGCTGCCAGAATTAGAATTTAATGTGAAAGTAAGCAAAAATTTTCATTAAAATTCCACGAATTTTTTTTTATTCGTCATAATAAAATAAAATAATTATAAAGAAGTATTTCTGCTTTAAAGTAGGAAGGGAAAAATTATGTCTTATATTTTAATTGCACTTTTATTTATACCTTAAAGCTTCGGTAATTTAATGAATTAAAATCAACTGAATTAGTCTGTATTATGATTGCGTTCGTAAATTGAATGTTTAAACTCATATTTTTTAAAAAATAGTGATATATTTATGCAATTTTTAATTTTTTCCGATTTATTTAACATTATGAAGATGACAAATATTTTAAACGATGTGACGTCTCGGCCTATGCCTATAATGACTTCAAGAAGAGCCCCACTTTCAGGTTCACTGTAGCACTTTGATTATTATTTACAAGTACTATACATATATATATTCATTATTTGCATTATATATATATATACCCAGAGTTCATTATATATATAATGAACTCTAGGTTATGCAAAGAAATGAAAAATTAAAAAATAAAATTTGATTACAAGTGCACGATTAAATCACATGTCCACTTCACTCTGAGGGCTGAGATTTTCAGAGTTCTCGAGTTTACATCAAATCCAACTGCCCGGTCTACTGCAGATCTTAATTATCACACTGTGTGATAAACAAAACCATAAGAGGTTCAGTTTGAAAACTGGCCGAAACTCCGGAATATTCAGTCACTTCAGAGAAAAAAAAAAAAAAACACTTCTGGCCGACTTATGGCAGAACTCCCTCACTCTTCTTCACCAAAACCTCATTTTAAGACAATCCGTCAAGACGGGATAGGGCTTCAGATTCCCTCACTTCTTATTGGGTAGACATTTCTCAGCCCGTGTGTATCAGCAATCACGATGGAACAACTCGTGGTGTAGTCCATATTGAATCTGTAATTATTTCAACCTGTGAAGGTCACACAGACATTCGCTTATTTTATGAGTCGAATATCAACTATCAGATTTAAGAATTAGTTAGTTGTTTAGCAATTATAGTGTGATATGCAGAGATTAATTTACGGCATCTAACTGAAGATTTCAATACGACTTCTTTTATACTCCTAGAAAAGATTCTATACTTATTAGGCATTTTTATGGTTTGGATTGATTGGTACATTTAATATTTTTCTTTTTGTACTAAAATGCCATAATAATTGCAATTTTTTTAATTAAACAAGTACTAATTTTTTTCTGATAGCTATTTACGTGCTCAGTTATGATATTAGGAATTAATAGGAAAAAAACAGTTAAATACTTGTAATTTTTTATTTCCAGAAATATATGCAAATATTTTTCGAACATTTCTATCAAGAAAATGAAAAAAAAAAAAACCGCTTTTTATTATTTAAATAGTTTATTTTGCCAAATTGTTTCTTTTTTTTTTTATACCTAACATGAGATGAAAGGATTGTAGGACACGACTTGATGTAGGCTGATTAAAATTTTTCGTTTTTTCACGCTATATTTTCCAATACTGTCTCTTTTTTTAGTTTTCTTTTGTATTTGCAGAATAAAAAAAATTGAGTTATTTAAAACCCATATTTATTTAATCATATTATAATAGTATGACTTTTCTGAATTTGTTATTTAGTGCATTTATATATCTTTAATAATTCTACATTACGATCACTTTCTAGTTCACTGTCACTGTTTCTATTGTATTTAGAAACAATGATTAAAACAAAAAGTTAAATTTATCACTCCACAAAATTTAAACTCTGGAAATTGATGTTATCCCATCGATATTTCAACAACTAACCAGTAAAGAATGATACCCAAATCTTAATTGCCTTTTATAATTAAAAACTTTAAAAGCTTCACCTAGACAATCAATCTTTCACTTTCATTATTAGCGAAGTCGTTCTAAAAGATATTTAGAATTCTCATTTACAGAATATATCGGAAAAGAACCCCGAAGTTTGATGTTCTACTCACAAGATTTATTCTCGCGCGCAGGTGAGTCGAGTTGAGTTGTCCGTCTCCTTCTGTTAAATCAGAAGAATAAACTGTAGAGAATCGTCTGTGGCCTCCATTTTTCTATTCAATGGATATTTCCTTTTCGAACAGCTTGAAACAAAAGAGTCCCCTGGGGATGTCGACAGGAAGTTGGGTCTGAAGTTCGAAAGAATCGAAAAATGGAACTTTTTGGTGAGAGGCGTGAAGTTATAAAGAGTATTGTTATAGGGGGGAAAGTTACAAAATAAACAGTGGAACCAATCGGTTTCAATTTATGAATACCCTAAAATTTTAACACTTGCTGTTTGTTTACAAAATGAAATATTTATAAAATAAATATTATTGAAGAAAAACATTGTATAAAATAAACACTGTTGTATAAAATAAACATTATCGCATAAAATAAACACTAATGTATAAAATAAACATTATCGCATAAAATAAACACTATTGTATAAAATAAACACCATCGTATAAAATAAACATTATTGAAGATGCATTTCATCAAGATTTTATTCAAAAAATTCATAATATTAATTTTTAACTGCTATAACTTTTGTAACTTGTGGTATCGAGCCATCCACTCATCCTGATGGTCGAGTGGATGGCGCTCGGTACCACAAGTTTCGGCTTGAAGTCCTGGCGATGCCATGGGTGTTTGAGGTGGTACGGAATCCACATTAAACCGTAGGTCCGGGTGTAATAGTATAGTAGAGCGTTGTGGCGGTAGTGTTACTCGCGTCTGTAGCATATCTTCAAGCTACATGTGCCCCTTGGGTAGTGCTAAATGAGTAACAGCTGTGCAGCCCTTGCTTATGGCATAAAGATTAACTGTCTCCTTATTGCCAGCTGCATTAGAACAACAACAACAACAACATAACTTTTGTAAATTTTTTTACATATTCATCTTATAAAATTTTAATTAAAATATATGAACATTGAGCAACAGTTTTTCTATAAAATCGATGAAAGCAAATCTGTAATCGTGCTTCTTCCTACGCACTGCAAGAGCGCCCCCTGTGGCGTTCAGGAGAAGTTGTCAGTAGGTATCGGTATTTTCACTCGAGAGGAAGTACAGCACAATCGGCGCTGCCGCTGAGAAAAGTTTAGAATCTCTCATCCCGAGAAGAAGTGGAATCCTTCCACGAATCTTTAATTCGATGTCTTTAAATATGTGACATCTTTTATGTTTTAATTGTGTGTATGTGGCGTGTAAATAAAGCTGTGAGTTCTCAAACATGTGTCTCAAGTCTCAACCAAATCACACCCAGTTACAATCCAGCTGCAAAAACAACAGCAACACCACAAATCCAAATTTTGCACGCATAGAAAAAGAAATCTCAACTCTAAGAAGGAATCTTTCATTAGTTTCATTAGTTTAAATGAATGAAATTTAGGTGAAGCATTTGCCTTGGTAACATATTTATATGATTATGATTTCGAGGTCACACATTAAAATATGCTCAAGATGAAAAATTTCAAATGTGAAATGGTGGTACATTAATAAACCGCTTTGTCTCCGGGATTTTGAATGCAAGCTTACAGATTCGAATGCATTATGTCGTGCTGGTGCAGTATGTAATTTTGTGGGATGTAGTTCCATGCCTGGCGCATTTAATCAGTCAAATCAGCAATGATCTTTGCTGGTGGTGGATAAAGCTGTATTTGGCGTCCAATAATGTATGTGCTCGATGGAAGGAAGATCTTGTTCTTTTGTAGGCCAGTGCAATACGTCGACATTCTGTAGAACATGTTGGGAGACAACAACGGTATTGGAAGGAGTATTATTCTGTTGGAACATGCCGCCTAGAATAGTGATCAAAAATTGCAGCAGAAGCAATTCAATCATCAGTTGATGTACAAATTTGTTTTCAAGATGCGTGGGATAACCTCGAAAATGTTCCTGTTGTCATAGGAAATTGCTGCCCTGACCATAAACCTTGTTGCAGGTCGGTTCTATGACGCAGACATGTTTGCTTCAAGTTTTCACATGGCCTTCTCTAACTAATTACGGCCATCACTGGCACTAATACGGAAACGGCTGTCATCTGAGAATCCAACAGGTATTTCACTCTACCTTCCAATGAACTCTAACTTATTAGTTTATTCAATTGTAGAAGGTCTTCATTTTTTTAAAAGAATTCTTTCATATTTCAAAACAAAAGTTGTATAATTTTGACAAACGAATAAAAAGTCTTGATATATCCCAATTAATTACCTAATCACCTGTGGGGACGCTCACTTTATGTGGGTTCCGTGTCACGCTACAATAACGTGTTTTTTTCCGTTCCTTGGGGGTACAGAAAGCTCCTTGTGGGCAGCCATTTGTAAAGGGGGTACTGCATTGTTGTAGTATCCTATCCTGGTAGCCGAGGTGGTGCCTTTCCTGTGCTGAGGGGTGCTTTCGTGATGATTGGTTACTCAGATTCCATATGCCTTTGGGCGGGTCAAGCTAAACTCATTGAACTTACCCCAATTTCCTGCCTGTAAAGTTCCTTATGCTTACAAACCTATTCTCCTTTCCGAACTATGCAACTTTTTTAATTTCACAGGGCAGATGATAAGGCACAATGTACAGTCTGTGATCATTTTTTTTTAATTATTTTATTATTTTTATTATTTTTTTATTTTATTATTTTTATTATTTTTTTATTATTTTATTTTTTATTATTACTTTTTTTATTTTTTTTTTTTTTATTATTATTTTTTATTATTTTAAATTGCAGGGGGGTATTTTTGCTCATTTAGTTTACTTCTATAATAATTCAGATTTTTATTTCTCGAATCAACAAGAAAGAAATTATTCTATTTTTAAGAAATTGTCCTATTTCGATACTTCAAAATAGGATGAAATATGTGTATATATATATATATATTCATATCAAATATTTTTTATTTAAGTTTTATTTCTATTTCTGTAGAAAAAAATCTCTTATACATTATAACCCTTTAATACCTGAAATTTTTACATTTAAATTTTACTTTTTGATTCCAATGATACTAAAAAATACAAAAATAATCTAGCCCCCTTCCTAAGGCATGGAGGAGGGCACCAGTACGATCGTGCGAGTTAGGATTTTTCCATGAAACAATTTCAAAAATGCCTCACCAGCACAATCTTACGTTCTCAGGATTAAAGGGTTATAAATCTGGAATTATTCATACAAATATCTTATTTGCGGATTTTCGCAATTTTGAATGTAAAATTATCTTAAATATCATTTACGTTATTCTTGTCATATTATAATATTTTTAGTGTAGCTTTTACTGTTTAATAAATAGTAAAAGATTTAATAAAAAGGTTCTTTAAGTTTAAAAAAAATGTTAAATTTGCTTAAGCTCTGTATTCCACGAAAACGAAATTTGATAGGCTCGTGGAATCTTTAAAGAAAGAAATTCTTCCCCAAATCCCTTATCAAATATGGGACAAATCTTTCCCCAAATTATGTATATCTTCGAATTATTCGCAAAAACTTACGATATTTTCATTTTGATCATTATAGCTATAAAAAATATAATAAAAAAATAAAAAATATTATAAAAAATAATGTGATATAAGCCCGATATTAGGATTAGGATTTAGCACGAGGTTTTTTCTTTATTCTGCCATACTACTGTGCCCCAAAAGTGAAAGCAATTTTAATTTTTTTCAAAAACTCTTTATTTATTCTTCCAAATTTATTTCATCGCCTTCAAAGTAATCTCCTCCGGACACAATGCACTTACGTCAACGGTTTTTGCAATCCTCAATGCATGCTAAAAAGTCATTGGCCGGGATCGCCTTCAATGCGCGCGGCTATTCACGTTGAATCTCTTCAATCGACGCAAAACAGGTGGTCTTTTGAGTTAAGGGAATAGTCAGAAGTCGCACGGTGCTAAATCAGGTGAATACGGTGGTTGTATGGAACGATATGGGTTTCATTTTTGGCGAAAAAATCACGAAGAATCAATGTAGTGTGCGTTGCCGCACTGTCGTGAAGCAAAAACTAAGAGTTGTCTTTCCATAAATATGGTCTCTTTTTGCAAATAGCTTCACATAAACAATGCATAACACTAAAATAATATTCATTGTTGACAGTTTGGCTCGGCGAAAGGAATTCATAATGTTCCACACCACAGTAATAGAAGAAAACAGTCAATATAACCTTGATTTTTGAGCGACTTTGGCGTGCTCTTTTCGGTCTTTTGGTCTTCACCTTTGTCACGATATTTTCACAATTGATCAGTTGTTTGCGGATCTTAAGCATAAATTCAAGTCTCATCTCCAATTATGATACATTTCAATTTATCCTGAAAGTATTGTTTCACACAGTTCTACGCGACGATGCTTTTCCAAAAAATCAGTGTTTTCGGTACCAATCAAGATTTGATGCTTTTGGGGCCCAAAACATCTTTTAAAATGGAATTGACCAAATTCCTTTTGAAATTTCAACATGATCAGTAAGGTCTCTAATTCAAAATCGACGCTTTGCAAGCACCAAATCTTTAATTTTTTGGACTTGAGCTTCGTCGGTTAAGGTTGATGGTCGGCCAGAGAACTCTTCGTCTTCAACGCGTTGTCTGACTTCTTTGAACTGTTGGTGTAAACATTTCTTTATAACATTTGTAAGCATTTCTTTCCGATATAGGAATGCTCACCGAATGCTTTCTGCAACATTCTATATGTTTCCGCACACGATTATTCATCCCGCAGACACAATTGAATGCAAGTTCTTTGCTCAATTAATTCAGGCATTTCAAAAATCGCCGAAATCAGTTTTAGTGACTCACAAAGCCAAACATAACTCAAACACTCATGAAAATTTTGACGTGAAATTTCACACAGATGTCAAGTGCGAAAACTTAAAAAAGAAAAAAAAATTGAAATTCCATATGCCCGGAAAATTTAAATTGAAAGCTGGTCTTACTTTTTGGACACAGTAGTACATAAAAATTTAAATAATTAGTTATTTTTTAATTTAAGCACTTCGAAATTTTATTTAATGCAATTTTAGCTATTTTAAAGTTACTTTAACATTTTATTTCACTGTCTTTTGTAAAACCTTTTAGTTTGCTAACTTCTTATTAAAGGATTTTATTTATTTATTTTATTTTTTATTTTGGAATGTGGAATTGAACCGCATAAAAAATGTGGTTAACATGTTGCATCGAACTGTAAATATTTTCTGAGGCCTTTCTTATGAAAGCTTTTAATGAAGCGTTAGTATTTTCATCATTTTATTTCATTGTTTCTTCTTTTCTAAGTAGAAAGGTTTTTGTGAGCCAATTTAAGGATTTCGTTAAGTATATTTACTTAACGTCACTCAGACTTTTTGGTATATACCAAATTAGGTACCACTTTTTGAAACCAGATGACTTTTAAGAATTTTAACTCATTAGTCTTTTTTTAATTAAATAATACTTGTTAAAAAATTAGTTTTGTAAATTATATTAAGAATTTGTGTGAGATATGAAATTACTTGATTTGCTTAAATATGAAATTATTTTAAAAGATTACAAATTTTTATGAGCCAATTTAAGGATTTTGGTAAGTATATTTACTTAGAAAACATCACTCAGCCTTTTTGGTATAAACTAAATCAGGCACCACTTTTAAGATGATGACTTTTAAGAGTTTTAGCTCATTAGCCTTTTTTTAATTAAAAAAAATAATACTTGTTATAAAATAGATTTCGTAAATTATATTAAGAATTCGTGCGAGATATGAAATAAGTTGATTTATTTATATTTGAAATAAATTGGCATAAATTTTTTTATTATTTTTCTAATTACTTTGCATGTTATTATATAAGTTAGTGTTGTTTACTAAAATTTTCATACCAATTCTTAGTTAAAATTTCCAAAGCAATTTTTTTTTTATTTGCTTATATATTTTTCTAAGCAATATTTTTTCAATACATACAGTATTTTACTTCAAAATTTCTCCGTGACTTGATGGCGGAGTGGCTAGCGCTGTGGCGCTTAGTATCACAGGTTTCGGGTTCGAATCCCGGTGGTGCCATGAATGTTTGTAGTGGTTCGGAATCCACTTTAAATTGTAGGTCCCGGTCTGTTTAACCAGATGACCAGTGTGTGTACCAGATGACCGTAGAGCGAAAAAAAAAAAAACCAATCAAAATTTCTTATTTCAAGCTATGTTTTTTAATATTTTTAGAGATATAGCTTAATATTAGAAAAACGGCTATGCTTTAATGCTATATTACTATCATAAAGAAATATTTATGATATACTATTATATATTTTTTTCTTTATTGATATATAATATATATTATTTACATCATTAAAATTTTATGTCTCCTTCTTCCTATTTTTGTTTGAATATTTGTAGTCGATTTCATATTTTGAATTGATTCATGTAAATAACGGATAATTGATGATAATAATTGAAGATTGGAAATAAATTTGATTCCATATTTTAATATTTTTAATTTTTTTTTTTAATTTTACAAAAATATTTACATTATTAAAGATAAAATTGATCTGAATATTTCATAAATATGAAATTAAATGGCATTATATAATCATTTTCTGATTGTGAAATGGTATAAAACGTTTTAATGTTTAGGAGTCATTCTCAGAAGGATAAAAATTTAGAAATATTTTATTTTGAAATAAAATTTTTAATTATTTCTCTTTCTGAAATCTTTTAAAAAATATTAATTTTATTAAAACTTTTATTGTTTATATTACAAAATGTTATTTAAAATGTTTTATTATTACAAAAATAAAATCTTCTGAAAATAAAACCGAAAGAAATGCTTTCTAATTACGAAATCATATTAAAAACACAAATGATTTAGAAATATTATTGCTTTAAAATAAAATTTTAATTATTTGATTTTCTGAAATCTCATTTGTAATTTTGTTAACAATTGTAAAATCAATATGAACGCCCTTCATTTATAATTTTATAATTTTTTTTTAATTTATTGCACCAAGAATTCTAGAATGAAATAATTTTCGAATTATTTCTTTCCTCGAAGTCTTCTAATGTCGTTTTGAATTCTTAAAATGAAGTTTTATTTATTCTGAAATCGATGTTCGATGTATTTCGATGTTCTGAAATCGTTTAAAATTTTATTAACAATCGTAAAATAAATATGAATGCCATTCATTTATAATTTTATAATTTTTTTTATTTATAATTTGATAATTTTTTTTATTTATAATTTTATAATTTTTTTTTAAATTTATTGCTTCAAGAATTCTAGAATGGAATAATTTTCGAATTATTTCTTTTCTCGAAGTTTTCAAATGCCGTTTTGAATTCTTAAAATGAAGTTTTAATTATTCGATTTTCTGAAATCGTTTGAAATTTTATTAATTATCGTAAAATCAAAATGAACGCCATTTATTTAGAATTTTATAATTTTCTTTTATTTATAATTCTATAATTTAGTTATTTATAATTTTATAATTTTTTTAAATTTATTGCTTAAAGAATTCTTAAATTAAGTTTTCTATTACTTTCTTTCCTCAAAGTTTTCGAATGCGTTTCAAATTTTTAAAATGAAGTTTTAAATATTTGATTTTCTGGAATCATATTAGAAATTTTGTTAATAATCGTAACAAAATGAACGTCATTCATTTAGAATGTTAGAATTATTATTTTATAATTTTTTTATTTATAATTTTATACTTTTTTTTTAATTTATAGCTCCAAGAATTCTTGAATGAAATTTTCGAATGCTTTCTTTTCTCGAAGTTTTCGAATTCTTAAAATGGAGTTTTATATGGTTGATTTTTCGAAATCATATTTGAAATTTTATTAATATTAAAAATAATAATACGATAATTAATTAAGAAAAATAAATTTTATTAATTAATAATCCTAAAATCAAATCGTAAAATCAATTCGTTTAGAATATTTTACAATAATATTTTTATGTATATAATTTTTAATTTATTTTTCCCAAATTTTAATTTATTTTTCCCAGAATTTTAATTTATATTTCCCAGTTTTCGAACGTTGTTTCGAATTCTTAGAATGAAGTTTTAATTATTTAATTTTCTGCAATCATATTTGAAATTTTATTAATAATCTTAAAAACAAAATTAACGTCATACATTTAGAAATTCATAATTATAATTTTATAATTTTTTAATTTATTGCTCTAAGAATTATTGAATGAAAGTTTTCGAATATTTTCTTTTCTTGAAGTATTCGAATGCGGTTTTGAATTTTTGAATGATATTTTAATTATTTTAATTTTTTGAAATCATGTTTGAAATTTTATTAATAATCATAGAAACAAAATGAGCGCTATTCATCTAGAATATTATAACTATAATTTTATAATTTTTTATTTATATTTTTTTTAATTTATTGCTCCAAGATTTCTTGAATGAAATTTTCGAATGCGGTTTTGAACTCTTAGAATGAAGTTTTAATTATTTGATTTTCTAGAATCTTATTTGGAATTTTATTAATAATCGTAAAAACAAAATGAACTCCCTTCATTTAGAATTTTATACTTATAATTTTATAATTCTTTTATTTATAATTTATACTTATTTATTTATAATCTATACTTTTTTATTTATAATTTATATTTTTTTTATTTATAATTTATACTTTTTTTAATTTATAATTTTTTTTTTAAATTATTGTTCCAAGAATTATTGAATAAAATTTTTGAATGCGATTTCGAATTCTGAGAATAAAGTTTTGATTATTTGAATTTCTGGAATCACGTTTGAAATTTTATTATTAATCGTAAAAATAAAATGAACGCCATTTACTTTAGAAGAACGAAATTCATTACCAAAGCGAACGTTAACTGGACCATCGTAAATTAATTTATTGCTCCGAGAATTCTTCCTGCTTACAAGGTCATTTCATACAACATTTTACCGTTAAAAATCTTAATAC
Source organism: Caerostris darwini (assembly GCA_021605075.1). Taxonomy (NCBI): domain Eukaryota; kingdom Metazoa; phylum Arthropoda; class Arachnida; order Araneae; family Araneidae; genus Caerostris; species Caerostris darwini. The sequence continues at coordinate 11,182 of BPLQ01012561.1, read as the reverse complement.
ATATATGTCCACTCATAATGTAGTTTTCCCAGAGCATTATTTTTATAGAGCATTATTTTTATATTTTCCACTCATAATGTAGTTTTCCCAGAGCATTATTTGATTTAGACTTTTCCTGAAAGGTGTGAAAGGAGTCATTTTTTTTTTTGCAAATAAGATTTGAAAGTGCCCAAAAAGTCCATTAATCAGATGATGGATCGCTGCGTTGGAGATGACAGAAATGAGGCCTGGTATTAAAAAGTTTGAGAAATTTTATCTTCGTTGGTAAATTGCTTCTCCAGGAAGAATGTTGGAAGAAAATATTCTGAGGAATAGATTTTCTATTACTCATTATTTGAGCATCGTGAAATTTGGTTATATAGATATTAGCATGTGAATTTAAATAATAAAGTATGATAGTGAATTATAACAGAAAAATTGTATTATAATTATAAATTAAAATCGTGAAATTTAATAATATTAGAATATAAACTGATAAAATTCCTTGCAAATCTTTAAAAAATGATATGTCTATGATTACTAATGAATGTCCCTTCTATTTGGGGCTTGATGGTCGAGTGGCTTGTGCTGGTACTTGTGCCACAAGTTTTAAGATTGGAGTTCTGGAGGTGCCATGGATGTTTATAGTGGTTCGGAATCCACTTTAAAGCTTAGGTCCCGCCTTAATATGTCTGTAAAGAGTAGGGCTGACAACCCTTCTCCATAAAATGAAAACATCTCCTGGCTCGAAACCGGCCAGTAAACCGATAGCATTAGCCCACAATGAGGCTGTTGCGCCAATGAAGACCTTACTATTATGAGATACGAAGATTATCATTGAAAATTTAATTCTTTTTCATAATTAATGAATTAAAAAATAACAGGCCCTTTACTAAACTTCCCAAATAAAATAAATTGTCAAGGTTATGTGATTATTACAGAAATGTGTCTACTATTATGAGATACGAAGAATATTCTAGAAAATTAAAATTTTGTTTTAATTAATGGATTAAAAATTATTTTAATAATTAAAATAAATAGAATATGACAAAATAATAATTAGAATATGACAAAATAATAATTAGAATATGACAAAAATAATAGACCATTTTCCAAATTTGCCAAATAAAATAAATTGACAGAGTTCTGGGATCACAGCAGAAATGAACTCATTTTTTTCTAAGAAACGAAAAATACCCTTGAAAATTGATGCTTTTTTAAAACAATTATAAAAATAACAGACATTTACCACGCTGTTCAAATTACCTATGACAACATAGTATACCATAATGTCTTATTACTGTATATTTAATATGAAATTGCTTCTTTCATAGTTAAAAAAAAAACAAATAAATAAATAAATAAATATTAAGTAATTTAATTTACATATTTGCCAAAAAAAAAAAATTCATGTCAATACGTTATTTTATGTCAATGCGTTTAAGTGTAATAATAGAAAAGTACAATATTATTATTATTATTAAAAAACATCTCTGTATGCTACGGAAAATGGAGCATGAAAAAAAAAAAAAAAAAAAAAAAGCGTTTATATCATTATTTTTTTACAATTTTTTAGAAAAAATATCTTGAAAGAATAGTTTTCAAACTTTACAGAAAGCATTAAGCTGGGTATTATAATGTATAAAATTTTATTTAACCATTATTTGTAATGGCCATTTAGAATTGAAGCATAAAATTTAATGCAAGTTTTATTATAAGATTTCTTTACGTTTCTAATAAATTAGCATTTTAAAGTGATGGTAGTAAAAAATAATGATAATATCATTAGATTATCTAATAAATTACAGACATTTTAATGTGATGGTAGTAAAAAATAATGATAATATCATTAGACCGGGACCTTAAAGTGGTTTCCGATATAAAACAAGATAAACCCGAAACCTGTATAAGCACCAGAGCGCTAGCCACTTTCAGGCCCTCATTAGTAAGAACATAATAACATTTTTTATATAAAATTTTGTTAAAATCCTATAATGATAGATATTTGTAGTTTTAATAAATTGCCTAGAAAACGTTCATTTCAAAATTAAAAAAAAAAAAAAGATATGTTTTGTGTATATATGCCATTTTTATTCGATACTAATGGTAATATATTTATCACATTGCGCATCATAATTTAATTTTAATCATAATTGAATCAAAATTCTTTTTACATTTTGAAAAAAAAAATTCATATATTGTATAAATATAAATAAATTTACTTATTTATATGATAAATTTGAATAATTTGGAAATAATTAGGGAATTAAAAATTATTTTAAAATTAATTTCTAATAAAATACGACAAAAATAACGGTCATTTTCCAAACTTGTCAAATCAAATAAATTTCGAAGCCGCTGAAATGAGCCTACTTTTATGAGATAAGAAAAATACCCTTGAAAATTGATGCCTTCTTAAAAAATTATAAAAATAACAGGACATTTACCACACCTCTCAGATTACCTTTCACAACATAGTATACCATAGTCTGATTACTGTATATTTAATATGAAATTGAGTCTTTCATGGTTAAAAAAAATTAACAAATAAATAAAAATTATCAAGTAGTTTCATTTACATATTTGCCAAAAGAAATTATGTTAATACGTTATTTTCAAGCAATGCTTTTTTATTTTTATGTTTATAGTAGAAGAATGAATGTAGAAGTAGAAGAATTTTATGTTTATAGTTAAAATAGAAGTACAAAATTATTATTATGATTATTAAAAAAAATACCATCTCTCACTTGTATGCTATGGAAAACGAAGTATGGAACAAAATAAAATTTATATCATTATTTTTTTGCAATATTTTTAGAAAAAGTATCGTGAAAGAATAGTTTCCAAACATTACAGAAAACATTAAGTTGGGTATTATAATATATAAAATTTTATTTAACCATTATTTATAATGGCCATTTAGAATTTAAGCATAAAATTTAATGCAAGGGTTATTATAAAAATTCGTTTATTTTTCTAACAAATTATCATTTTAATGTGTTAGTAGTAAAAAGTAATAATAATGTCAATAGATTGTATGTAATTAAGGAAATAATAACTTTGTTATAATTTTCTTAATTACATACAACATATATTTGTCATATAATCACGTTACATATGTTAATAATTTTATAATCATTAATTACATATCTTGTTAATAATGTTTAAAAAGTTTGTTGAAAAAAATTGTTAAAAATGGCTAAATTTTGTTAAAATCCTATAATAGTAGATATTTGTAATTTTATTAAATTGCCTAGAAAGTGTTTATTTAAAAATAGAAAAAAATATGTTTTGTGTATGTATATTTGGCCTTTTTTTTCGATACTAATGTTAATATGTTTATCACACTACGAAACACGGTGTTAATGCTAATCATAATTGAATCAAAATTATTTTTACATTTCGATAATAAATTAATATATTGTAAAATTATTAAAAACTCATTTATTTGTTGGATAAATTTTGAGTCGAACAAACGATTTTATTATGATCATATTTTATATGAAAAGGGCAATAAATATTGAGAAAGCTAAGAGTTTTTATTTTTATTTTAGCTGAACTTCAGTCTGTGGTTAAATGCCGATATCTTATACGGTCCTATACTCGCCTCAACTATTCCAGTTAAAGACGATATGTTTCTTCTGCTGTGCCATCAGTATTTTCCGGAAGCTGTTCACTCAGTCGGATGGACGACAAATTGGTTTCCAACTTTTCCTCAGGAATCCTGGCTGTACGAATGGATGCACGTGAGAAAGATGGCTGACGTCATTAGATGCTTCGGTTACGAAAATCACTACCCTTCCTTTACCTTTCCAGTAAGAGGAATATTTGCCTCAAGATCTATCAGGCAACTACAGTGGCTTCTTGGGGTGGTACCAGGTAGTTTCTTGACCGTTTGGAGTGCCAAGGAAGACCCTTTGAAAATCGATGACTTAAAGAAAATTCGTAGGTCATTTCCTGTAGATAAGGTATATTATGACATTCCAGAACATCTTCACGATGCCCTTCTTGGAGTGAGAAATACAATTTCGTACGAGGCAGAAAATGTTCCAAATTTCAAAGCCAGCAACTGGATGACATTTACTCATGGTCAAGAACAGTGCTCTTCTTTTACGTATATAAGTAACAGCACCATTGTCTTTGGACAGTCTTTGCCTACCGTGGTCCTGTTGAAGAAACTTATGTCTGTGAAAGATGACCATGGGCTCAGTGTTGAGGGCAGAATACAATTTTTCAATGATTACGAACGCAGGACGAGTACAGTACCAAAAAGTCACGAACTAAAGATTGTAGCTGTTGATGTGAGTTTGTTAGCTAAAAATGCAACACCAGGGTCTTTTGATTTATCTGAAAGCGACACGGACGTCCTTTGGTCTGCAGTCAATGCTTCAGAGCTGTATACTTTCCACCAAAACGTCAGCAGTGACTGTCGAATGTTTAAACTAGACACCGACAAAGACAGATCCTTCCAAGCTTGGACGTTACCATGCTCTGATATAAACTCTGAAAAGCCATTCGATGAGATCGTCAAAACTGGTGTTCAAGAAGTACCTTCAAGAAAGAGATTGGTACTTCCTGCTGGGCCATTTATGATTGGATTCGTGTCTTCTGGTGATGACCACGTTGTTATTCATGATTTTAAAATAAGCGAAAGAAAAGAAGAAACCTCTACCAATATATCTTCAGCAACTGAAGTGACTTTGAGTCTATTGAATTTAATATTTATGGTACTGGTAACCCTTTACAATGATATAAGATGACAAAAGCTGTGTATATTTTCAATCTGTGATAAACTGAAACTTAACAATTAATATTTCACGTGACATTGGAATAACTCATTGTATTAAATGTTTCTTCATTTTTCTTGATATAATAGTTATAAATGAATGAAATTTCATTTCTTATTAGTTATTTTCCCTTCTGATTATAATAATAGTATTAAAAAAGGTTATAATAATATATATGTGGTAATTAAGTTTAGTAATTTTGATTTCCATGCTATTTGTTTGTTTGGCAATATTATTAAACTAAAAAGTAAAAACACTATAAAATGTTATAAACACTATAATATGAGATATATATATATATTATGATATATATGATAATTTATAAGAAAAATATTAAAGAACAGTAATAAAAACATTTAATGTTAGTTTATCAAATAGTTTATTACTAATATGGAAATCATTACTATGTATTAGAGATTTCATAAAGCTAATATTGAGATATATTTGCTTATTACAAAATGCTTAAATATATTTAAATACTAAACCAAAAATCAATGTAATTAAATTAATTTTTGTTCGAGATTAAAATGTTCATAGAAGCTCAGTAATATTTATTAATATTTTATTTTAATTATTTCTTTAAAAGTAGTGAAAAATCTAATTGATTAATTTCTTAAACATACACAAAGAGAAGGACTTATTCTCTAAAATCATGTAAAACAATTACTTGTTTTGTTTTCTATGTAATAAAATGAATCTTAAAGAGTTATTTTAAATTAAATTGTGCCATTTAATGATTCTAATGAATGTAATTAAAATGTTTTATTTTTCATAAATGATACAAATATTGTGTGAATAATTGTCATTTTTTCTGTTTGTTTAATGATAAAATGTTGTATTTTGTAATCTTAAGTTTTGGTAAAATAAAGATAATTTAATATAAAAAGTTTCTTTTTCATTAATGTTCATTGAATCAGACTAAATATATAAAGATTATTGATTTTAAAGAAGTTCGCTTAATTTTTATCATCTTTTAAGATGTACTTAAATATTGTTTAGAGTTTAAAACCAAGACGAAAAAAAAGTATAATTTTTGTATGATTCTTTTTAATAATAGTCATATTTAGTCGTACTTATATAAATTTTTTAAAGTTAATTAATATTTGCAATTCTACTATTTCTCAGTATTAATTAAAGGTATGATCATATTATTAAAATAAATGTTTTTTAGCATTATTCCATTAATCAGATTCATAAGAACCAGTTTATTATTTCAACTTGCCTGAATAACTTTTCGAATCATTAAAAAAAACCTGTTTGTTAATTTAATTACATACTTTATTTAAAAAATATTATTTGGAAAAAAACGATCTTTTAGAAATTTTTTTTCTGAAATACTCCGAGTGATATATCAAAATTTTGTGTTTGTTAATTAATCTTTAATAAAGATTGATTATTTAAAAGTTAAAAAAGTTAATTACAGATATACATCATAAAGTGTAATTGAAGATAATTATATCTTTATATATATAATTCTTCAGTACATATATTTGTCATTGAACTCCTCCTAAGCGGCTTGTTCGATTTTGATGAAATTTCTTATGTGTGTTTAACAAACATTGAGAAGGTTTATGCTATCCTGTTTGTTGTAAGTTGCCACCAGATGCAGCTGCAATGTATCAACTTCTATACCGTACAACCAATAGCTTTGAAAATTCATAATATGTATTCGAGTATGGAAAATATGTTCGCGCTATCCACTTTACTGTTACTTGCACTAAATGGTGCTGGAGCATTACAACCGTTCCCTTTAAATGATATCCATGACAATTAGTATGCACATATATTGGAACATGGTGAATATATTCGCGATATGTAATTTTCTACAATGCATTATTATTATTATTTTGACATGACAACATATGCCGGGTTCTGCTAGTAACTGATAAAAATTAATTGAATTTAATTACGATTATAACTGATAAAGATTAACCGAAGGTAATTGTTATACTTAATAAAGATTAATTGAAGGTAATTAAGGTTATACCTGATAAAGATTAAATGAAGGTAATTACAGCTATACCTGATACAGATTAATTGAAAAGAATACGATAAAAGTTTGTCATACATTTATACATTATTAAATCTGTTAATTAAAAGAGACAAAATGCTTTATGTTGAGGATAGGAAAAAATTTTTTAGTCAAAATAGTTTCTAATTTTTAGTCAAAAATAGGAAAATAGTCAAAGAGATAGAAAAATAATTTTTATTTACGCAATTTCAAACATAATATAAATTATATTAAATAGTTGAAAATGTGAACGTATTTTTTTGCCTTCATAATTGAAATAATTAAGGAATTATTTAATTTGCTTTTATGGAGACTAACTTGAAAATTTAACTATCACCAATTAAATTTCTTCTCTAAAAATTATAGTTATTGAATTGAAACATGTATACCGCTATTCTCCTTTGGTTTCGAGTGGCAATAATCCAGTTTCCACTAATATCGTGTTAAAGAATAACCTCAAAGGTGACCGTGAAAAAATATCTTGCAACTAATTCAGGTTTGTTGAAAGAGCAATTACCTCTTAAAGAGGAGCAATTATCCCTTAAAGTTTCTCCTGGAATGATTTATTCCTCCTTATTAGGAAGTATAGTAGAGTTATTGAAATATAGAAACATCTGCCAGTAGGCAGACGACCGTGGACCACCATGGGGCTGTTGCCAAAATGAACAAGGTGAAAGTTATATGTTTTTCAAGCAAGTTTCACTGAATTTGAATATATATCATAAAGTTATTCGTTAATCCTAAATTTTTATCTGCCTTATTGAAAATCAATCAAATTCTGTAACAAAACCATAATAAAATTTGCTATACATAAACCTTACAGTGTGTCCCATTCAGTTCCTTTACAAAGTAAATAAATAATGGTAATAATAAATAAACTAAAAAATAAAGAAAGAAAGTAAAAATAAATTGCTCGAAGTAAAGAAGAAAGTGTAGAAAAGCTGCAGCAACGAAATTGATAATCATTTGATAAACACATATACCAAAAGGTTAAATGGCTATAACTAGATCGGTAGCCGAAAAGGACACATATATCTCTACAAATATACAAAAATAGGGTGTGAAAGAAGTTGCCCAAGAAATCCGTAAAACAACTTGAGAATAGCTTATAAAGAAAAATGTGCCCTCAGATTATTATATGTTATTTCTGCTCGCTAAATTACTGCATCCAAGTCAAAAATACATCTAACGACCTAACATCTAACATGGCTAAAACAAAAGAGGACCTTTCGTTTAATAGAGACTATAAGTAATAATACTGAAGATAATAAGGTAAATGTGCCCTCAGATTATTAAAAACCTTATTTCTGCTCGCTAAATGACTTTATCCAAGTGAAAAAAACATCTAACGGTCTAACATTTAACATGTCTAAAACAAAAGAGAACATTTCGTTTAATAAAGTCTGTAAGTTATACTACTAAAGATCACAAAGAAAATAAGCTCTCAGATTATTATATCATGTTATTTCTTCTCGTAAATGGTTGTATCCAAGTCAAAGAAACATTTAACGGCCTAACATCTAACATGGTTAAAACAAAAGAGGACATTTAGTTTAATAAAGTCTGTAAGTTATATTCTTGAAAATTGTGAGGAAAATTTGCCCTCAGGTTATTATAAACGTTATTTCTGCTCACTAAATGACAGTATCCAAGTCAAAAAAACATCTAATGGTCTAACATCTAACATGGCTAAAACAAAAGATGACATTTTGTTTAATAGACTCTGTAACTTATTTTACTGAAGATCATAATGAAAATGAGCCATTGGGTTATTATAAGTGTTATTTCTGCTTGCTACATGAGTGTATCTGAGTCAAAAAACATCCAGCGGCCTAACATCTAACATGGCTAAAACAAAAGAGGACCTTTTGTTTAATAGTGTCTGTACGATATACTACCTCTGCGATATAGATCTCTCTTTTCTCTCTCTCTCTCTCTATCTCTCATACACACATAGACTCAGAAATTATTTTGCGTCAAATACAAAAGATTATAAAAGAAAAATCTTTGTACAGATGAAAGTAATATATTTTTTAAATTAAACTTTTTTGTTTTTATATTAATTGTTATAACGTCTTACGCTGAAAAAGAAATTATTTAAGATGATGGAATAAAAAGCTTTCAAAATGCTACACAACTAATACTACACAATTGCATTAAAAAGCACTTAGTGTGAATAAAAAGAAAACTAATCAACTTATTAAAAATGCATCAGTTTTTTATAACATAAAAATCTTTTATTATCAAACAAAGTTGCTCTTGCTGAATATCAGGCTGAAGAAAAAAAAAAGCAAACAGCACAGATTAGCAATTTTTTGCCTGTGATTCATAAAAATAAATGTTACTGAGCCTGTGCTAACAGATAAGAGGGTTTGAGAGCACCAACAATAAATTTTATTCTACCAAATGGATCGATTAATTTGAAGTAAGGAAAATATGATCATAAATAACACCAGGAAAAGAGGTTTTACTGTATTTTGTTGTGTTTAACTACTAAGCAATTTTTGAAGGTACTAATTTATTTATTATGTGAAATAAAATGAAGATATTTTAACCAGGATAGAAAGTATTTTTTTAAGTCTTAATTTTTTACATTGTATTGAATGTAGAGAAACAATTAAAAAAAATATTTGCGAAATAATTCTTTCTGATAGACATTGTTTCAACTTTTTTTTAAAGAAAATTATAGGTATTTTAAATCAATCCATAGTTTTTTATATCTGCAAGTAACATTTTCGTCTCTCTGTGAAATGGTTTGGAAATTGCTTTCTCCTTATGTAATATTTGTTCTATGAGTTCAGCAAATTAGAAACTGTAGCAACTTGTATTTAAACATGAACTATTTTAATTTATTCTTCATAATAAAAATAAATCTAATAAAATAATTTTACAACTAATAAGAAACCTACAAAAGTCAGTGCATTTTTTAAATGTTTTTTTAATGCACTAATTTTTGTAGCATTCCTATTAGCTGTAAAATTAGTTTACGAAAAAAAAAATGCAAATAATATATTTAACACATCACTCAGTAAGTCGCTGGTCTAGCGAAAAAAAACCCAAATTATTTTGTAGAAATTCGACTTTATTTGTCAACATACTCTCCTTCAAGTGTGATTCGTTCATTCAAACTTTCTTCTAATTTTTCGATGCCTTTTTTGTAGAACGATTTGTCTTTGCTCTCAAAACAGGCCTCAACTTTGGCAATGACTTCGTCATTTGAGCCAAATTTCTTTATCTGGATCATCTTTTTGATGTTTGCGAAAAGCCAATAGTCGCTGGGGGTTAGATCTTGAGATAATTGTAGATAGGGAAGCAATTCAAAACGTAGTTCATTCAATTTAACCATGGTTTTCATCGACTTGTGAGACGGGACATTGTCTGGGTGAAACAGTATTTTTTTTCTTCTTAATTTTTACACTCATTCGATTCAATAGTGGCATATAATATTCGCTATTGATAGTTTTATCTTTCTCAAGATAGCCAGTGAACAAAATATCATATTTTTCCAAAATATGGATGCCATAATGTTGCCTACTGATTTTTGAGTTTGTGGTCCTTTGGACGGCTTTCACCAGCTACTGTCCACTCAGCTGAAGATCATTTTGATTTAAGTGTGTAGTAGAGGATCTATGTCGCATACCGACGCAAGAAATTAAAATTAAAACCTATAAATAAAATTGTGTAAAAATAATTTTTTTAAAATAAAACTGTGCATCAACTCCTCATATTTATTTAAAAATGGAGAATTTTAATTGTTTAGAATTTTCGTATAGTGTAAAATGAAAAATGTCAACTGTTTCTAGTAGTAGTTCCAGAAATTGTTTTTTTAAATAATTTTTTTTATTGTTTTAAATTGTTTCTTTTAAAACTTCTTTCAATAATAATTAATAAATTTCTTTAAATAAAATTGTTTAACTAATGAATTTCTTTAAATAAAACTGTATAATTAATAAATTTCTTTAAATAAAGTTGTGCAATTAATACATTTCTTTAAATAAGTAATTAATAAATTTCTTTAAATAAAATTGGGCATCAACTCTCCTATATTTATTTAAAAATAGATAATTTTAATTATTTAGAATTTAGTGTAATACGAAAATTAATATCTTTTGCTAATAGTGGCGCTAGAAATTGATTTTTTTTTAAAATAATTTTTTTATTGTTTTAAAATGTTTTTTTTAAATCTTCTTTAAATAAAACTGTCCAATTAATAAATTTCTTTAAATAAAACTATATAATTAATAATTTTTTAAATAAAACGTAATTAATCAATTCCTTTAAATAAAACTGTGAATCAACTCTCTTATATTTATTTAAAAATGGAGAATTTTAATCATTTAGAATTTTCGTATAGTGTAATACGAAAAATGTCAGTTTTTTCTAGTAGAAAAAGTTCTAGGAATTG
>BPLQ01012557.1:230575-253467 GCA_021605075.1 Caerostris darwini | reverse complement strand
AACTTTTTATTAATTTACTCCAACTTACAAACCTATTTAATTCATTTAAACTTGCAAATGTGCAACAAGCTTATATTCTGCTTAGCCTGCTGTTTCCTTATTGAGATGCAGCCTGTTAGAAACTCATTTAAACTTGATGCGATACTTAGAATTTTGCAGCCTCCACTACTTTCACCCCATTCATCATGAAAAAAAAAGGAATGAATCCATCCGACTTGAATAGAAAGGGAAATGCGGTTTTCAAGTTGTAATAAACCCTAACTATACAACAAGTTGTGTTTTTGGCCCATGAAAATATTAGTATGTTATTTTTTTGTACCATTATTTTTATACCTCTTCCCTTCACCTGGGCGTTTCGAAAAAGAGACGATGAACTTTTTACAACAATTACACTTGACAAAATTATTTACTCAACTTACAAACAAAATTTTAAAATTAATTTATTCAACTTACAAACCATTTTAATTCATTTACTCAATTTACAAGCAAACTTTTTAATTAATTGACTCAACTTACAAACCTTCCTCATTAATTTAAACTTACAAATGTGCAACAAGTTATATTCTGCTTAGCCTGCTGTTTCCTTATTGAGATGCAGCCTGTTAGAAACTCATTTCAACTTGATGCCCTACTCAGAATTTTGCAGCCTCCACTACTTTCACCCCATTCATCAAGAAAAAGGAATGAATCCAACTTGAATAGAAAACGAAAAATGTGGTTTTGGTTAAAATAAACCTAACTATACAACAAGTTATGTTTTTTTGGCCCATGAAAATATCAGTATTTTATTTCTGTACCATTTATTATATACCTTTTCCTTCTTTCACTTGAGTGTATAAAAAAGAGACGATGCACTTTTACAATAATTACACTTTACAATAAAATTATTCACTCAACTTACAAACAAACTTTTTAATTAATTTACTCAACTTATAAAAATTTTCATTAATTTAAATTTACAAATTTGAAACAAGTTATACCCTTCTGTTTAGCGTGCTGTTTCCTTATTGAGATGCAACCTGTTAGAAACTCATTTCAACTTGATGCGATACTTAGAATTTTGCAGCCTCCACTACTTTCACCCCATTCATCATGAAAAAGGAATGAATCCATCCGACTTGAATAGAAAAAGGGAAAATGCGGTTTTCGTTGTAATAAACCTAACTATACAACAAGTTGTGTTTTTTTTGGCCCATGAAAATATTAGTATGTTATTTTTGTACCATTATTTTTATACCTCTTCCCTTCACCTGGGCGTTTCGAAAAAGAGACGATGAACTTTTACAACAATTACACTTGACAAAATTATTTACTCAACTTACAAACAAAATTTTAAATTAATTTATTCAACTTACAAACCATTTTAATTCATTTACTCAATTTACAAGCAAACTTTTTAATTAATTGACTCAACTTACAAACCTTCCTCATTAATTTAAACTTACAAATGTGCAACAAGTTATATTCTGCTTAGCCTGCTGTTTCCTTATTGAGATGCAGCCTGTTAGAAACTCATTTCAACTTGATGCCCTACTCAGAATTTTGCAGCCTCCACTACTTTCACCCCATTCATCAAGAAAAAGGAATGAATCCAACTTGAATAGAAAACGAAAAATGTGGTTTTGGTTAAAATAAACCTAACTATACAACAAGTTATGTTTTTGGCCCATGAAAATATCAGTATTTTATTTCTGTACCATTTATTATATACCTTTTCCTTCTTTCACTTGAGTGTATAAAAAAGAGACGATGCACTTTTACAATAATTACACTTTACAATAAAATTATTCACTCAACTTAGAAACAAACTTTTTAATTAATTTACTCAACTTATAAAAATTTTCATTAATTTAAATTTACAAATTTGAAACAAGTTATACCCTTCTGTTTAGCGTGCTGTTTCCTTATTGAGATGCAACCTGTTAAAACTCATTTCAACTTGATGCGATACTTAGAATTTTGCAGCCTCCACTACTTTCACCCCATTCATCATGAAAAGGAATGAATCCATCCGACTTGAATAGAAAAAAGGAAAATGCGGTTTTCGTTGTAATAAACCTAACTATACAACAAGTTGTGTTTTTTTGGCCCATGAAAATATTAGTATGTTATTTTTTTGTACCATTATTTTTATACCTCTTCCTTCACCTGGGCGTTTCGAAAAGAGAGACGATGAACTTTTACAACAATTACACTTGACAAAAAATTATTTACTCAACTTACAAACAAAATTTTAAATTAATTTATTCAACTTACAAATTTTAATTCATTTTACTCAATTTACAAGCAAACTTTTTAATTAATTGACTCAACTTACAAACCTTCCTCATTAATTTTAAACTTACAAATGTGCAACAAGTTATATTCTGCTTAGCCTGCTGTTTCCTTATTGAGATGCACCTGTTAGAAACTCATTTCAACTTGATGCCCTACTCAGAATTTTGCAGCCTCCACTACTTTCACCCCATTCATCAAGAAAAAGGAATGAATCCAACTTGAATAGAAACGAAAAATGTGGTTTTGGTTAAAATAAACCTAACTATACAACAAGTTATGTTTTTTGGCCCATGAAAATATCAGTATTTTATTTCTGTACCATTTATTATATACCTTTTCCTTCTTTCACTTGAGTGTATAAAAAAGAGACGATGCACTTTTACAATAATTACACTTTACAATAAAATTATTCACTCAACTTAGAAACAAACTTTTTAATTAATTTACTCAACTTATAAAAATTTTCATTAATTTAAATTTACAAATTTGAAACAAGTTATACCCTTCTGTTTAGCGTGCTGTTTCCTTATTGAGATGCAACCTGTTAGAAACTCATTTCAACTTGATGCGATACTTAGAATTTTGCAGCATCCACTACTTTCAGCCCATTCATCATAAAAAAGGAATGAATCCATCCGACTTGAATAGAAAAAGGGAAAATGCGGTTTTCGTTGTAATAAACCTAACTATACAACAAGTTGTGTTTTTTTGGCCCATGAAAATATTAGTATTTTATTTTTGTACCATTATTTTTATACCTCTTCCCTTCACCTGGGCGTTTCGAAAAAGAGACGATGAACTTTTACAACAATTACACTTGACAAAATTATTTACTCAACTTACAAAAAAATTTTTAATTAATTTACTCAACTTAAAACCTTTTTAATTAATTTCAACTTACAAATGTGCAACAAGTTATATTCTGTTTAGCTTGCTGTTTCCTTATTGAGATGCAACCTGTTAGAAACTCATTTCAACTTGATGCGATACTTAGAATTTTGCAGCCTCCACTACTTTCACCCCATTCATCATGAAAAAGGAATGAATCCATCCGACTAGAATAGAAAAAGGGAAAATGCGGTTTTCGTTGTAATAAACCTAACTATACAACAAGTTGTGTTTTTTTAGCCCATGAAAATATTAGTATTTTATTTTTGTACCATTATTTTTATACCTCTTCCCTTCACCTGGGCGTTTCGAAAAAGAGTTGAAGTTCAGTGCACTTTCACAACAAGGTAAATCACTTTGAACGAGATATAAAAGTGGAAAAAAAAAAGCAAGATAACAGAATAAAGGGGGGCGAATGAATCAAGATCTAACTCGGAAGCACGAAAGATCATCTTCGAATGCGATTTGCAGTCACGTTTGCTTCTTAGAGGGAAGAGCAGGAAAATTAATAGTTTCTTCGAAAGATTGGTTTCAACGTATTAAAAACTTCATTTTGAAAAATTAAGAGCTCGTAACTAAACGTACATGGGCCCTTTCTATCTTTTAAGTATCAACACTGATTAGGATGAGAAGTTTTATTTAACTTGTTTTTAAAATTTATTTTGAAACATGTGTGGAAAAAAAGGTTTTGGTTTCAGTTTATTTTTAAATTATTACTATTAGTTCACACTCTGCCTATATATATCTTGTTCAAATTTTCAATCGTTAATAAAATACTTTTTATTCATCCACTCAAGTTCAAATACATTTTTTTGAACTTGTAGTGGATGGCACTTGATGTTAATACAGTTTTTTTTAAAATATTAATTCATTAATTAAATTTAATTAATTAATGTTAGTTTTTTTTTAGATTTAAGTTGCATGCATCTAATAATAGATGGCGCCAGATGTAAAAGGAAAATTTCAACTTTATTTGTAAAGGACTTTTCTGCAATTTAGTGAAAACAAAGTAGGAATTGACTTTATAAAATTTTTTTTTTATATCACTTGTTAAACATTTTTATCTGCATTTTCTAGAATAAAAATAGCTAAAACCCATATTTTTTTAAGAATTTTTCAAGCTAGTATTAATAGTAATAATATTCTCTTTAAAACAAAACTTCATGGCGTAAGTAAAAGATGAGTTTTAAAATTTTTAATTATTAATAATTGAGTTTTCTGATTATCAAAATTCAAAATGCTTTTCTTATTATTTAAATAGAGGAATTGTGTAGGGAACTGATAGAATTAACACTTGCACGTGACTTTTTAACATATTTAGTCCAACGAAAGAAAATAGACTATTTTATGAGTATAAATGGACCTCACACGGCACGCAAATGTAGGCTAGTTACTGCCCTCCCCCCATCACCCGTCAGAGGGCTGTACGTCGGATGCATAAATGATACATGACGTCCACTGATATTCAATACTATATATCCCTTAGTTCAATACTACATATCCCCTACTTCAATACTACATATCCCCTACTTCAATACTACATATCCCCTACTTCAATACTATATATCCCCTAATTCAATACTATATATCCCCTACTTCAATACTATATATCCTACTTCAATACTATATATCCCCTACTTCAATACTATATATCCCTACTCAATACTATATATCCCCTAATTCAATACTACATATCCCTACTTCAATACTACATATCCCCTACTTCAATACTACATATCCCCTACTTCAATACTATATATCCCCTACTTCAATACTACATATCCCCTACTTCAATACTACATATCCCCTAATTCAATACTATATATCCCCTAATTCAATACTATATATCCCCTACTTCAATACTACATATCCCCTACTTCAATACTACATATCCCCTACTTCAATACTACATATCCCCTACTAATACTACATATCCCCTACTTCAATACTACATATCCCCTACTTCAATACTACATATCCCCTACTTCAATACTATATATCCATCATAAACAATAATAATATTTTTCATTCAAACTATTTCCCCTACATTTAAAACTAAAAAAAAAAAAATACAGCATAAGATATTGGTACCCTAAAAATTCAAAATACAGTAATTTAAAACTTCAGAAATTAAAATAAAAATTTCTTTGTTATTCAATACTATTTTTGATTATCCTTTAAAGTCAAAAATAATGCAAAATTCCACTGATATTCCCCCCTCTCCTTATTCGTCTGTGGATTATTCCTGGCGTATAACGCATTTATAAAATATACGGAGTTTCTGAAATAACAAAAAGATAATAAATATTTTTCGATGAACATTTTAAAGATTTGAAACTAAAAAAAATTGCAGCATAAGATACAATATGCAGTAATCAAAAAAGGTTAGAACAGAAACATTTCTTAGTTACTTAATTTACGAACTTTTGGAGAATAGATAGATTTCGATAGAATTTTTGATTTTTAAACCAAAAAAAAAGTGCAAAATTTTCATACACTTTAGAAAAGTTGGATACCCTCAGTGGTACGTGACGTTCACTGATATTCAACTGCTGTTATTCGTCTGTGGACTATTCACATGTAATGCATTTATAAGAGAAATGCCATGTCAAATAACAAAAAAAATAATAAATATTTTTCAATAAACATTTCATACATTTTCAACTAAAAAAAATTGCAGCATAAGATACAATATGCAGTAATTAAAAAAAGAACAGAAACATTTCTTAGTACTTAATTTAAAACTTTTGGAGAATAGATAGATTTCGATAAATTTTTTGATTTTTAAACCAAAAAAATTTTCATACACTTTAGAAAAGTTGGATACCTCAGTGGTACGTGACGTTCACTGATATTCAACTGCTCCTTATTCGTCTGCGGACTATTCCTGGGCATGTAATGCATTTATAAAGAAATGCGGAGTGTCCCTGAAATAACAAAAAATAATAAATATTTTTCAATAAACATTTCAACATTTTCAACTAAAAAATTGCAGCATAAGATACAATATGCAGTAATTAAAAAAGGTTAGAACAGAAACATTTCTTAGTTACTTAATTTACGAACTTTTGGAGAATAGATAGATTTCGATAGAATTTTTGATTTTTAAACCAAAAAAAAAGTGCAACATTTTCATACACTTTAGAAAAGTTGGATACCTCAGTGGTACGTGACGTTCACTGATATTCAACTGCTCTTATTCGTCTGCGGACTATTCGGGGCATATAATGCATTTATAAGAGAAATGCGGAGTATCCCGAAATAACAAAAAAAAAAAAATATTTTTCAATAAACATTTCATACATTTTCAACTAAAAAAATTGCAGCATAAGATACAATATGCAGTAATCAAAAAAGGTTAGAACAGAAACATTTCTTAGTTACTTAATTTACGAACTTTTGGAGAATAGATAGATTTCGATAGAATTTTTGATTTTTAAACAAAAAAAAAAAGTGCAACATTTTCATACACTTTAGAAAAGTTGGATACATCAGTGGTACGTGACGTTCACTGATATTCAACTGCTGTTATTCGTCTGCGGACTATTCGGGGCATATAATGCATTTATAAGAGAAATGCGGAGTATCCCGAAATAACAAAAAATAATAAATATTTTTCAATAAACATTTCATACATTTTCAACTAAAAAAATTGCAGCATAAGATATTGGTATATAAAGATGTAAGATGTACAATATACAGAAATCAAAAAAGGTTAGAACAGAAAAAAAACAATTTTTAGTTATTTAATTTATGAATTTTTGATTAACAATTTTAAGTGCAAAAAAAAAGGGAAAAATTTTACATTTTAGAAAAGTTAGAAAATTTTATTTTAATTTTATCAATTTATGTTTTATTAATATTATAAATTTCCTATTTAGGGTAATTTTTATCCACTGCAATTTTATTGGTCATTTAAGGTCAATAACCAAAGAACTATAAAAGATCAACGAAATCATCTTACTTTTAAGAAATTCATTTAAAGTAATTTTTTTTTATTTTAAGAATTCATTTAAAATATTTTTTATTTTTAAAAACTCATTCGAAGTTTTTTTTTTTTTAAGAAATTCATTTAAAGTAATTTTTTTCAATCTCCTTACAATTTCCTTCCATTTGAAACTTTGTGCACGTCCTTGGAAGCAACAGATCTTATACAATGTAAAAAATATTACATTTTGATAATGTTTATTACAATTATTATATTACAATTCTTTTTATCAATTAATAAAGTATTAATTGGTATAAAAATATATTTAAATATATTTCAAATAACTCTTTTGAAACAGACGTCATATATATATTTTAAAGTAAAAAAGTAAAACTGCCAAGCAACCTAAAAAATAAATTTTTATACTTATTTATTCTCTCTAAAAAGAGACTTCATATAAAACAAAATATTATACTAAATATTATGGTTCATATGTAGTCCATATTATTATAAATACACTCATGTCCAAAATTTTAAGGATAATGAAGTTCCAGAAAAGTTAGACAAATTTTATTTGTAAAGTCTATTTATTAAACAATGTGCTATGTTTTACATAATTAATAAAAATTGCGATTTTTACTCCCTGGAATTTTAAAAAAGAACCTCTTTAAAAAAAACAGTATAACGTGGTTAGTATGATGGTTAATATGGAGTATGTCTCCCGGACGATGCAATACATCAAAGCCTAGGCATGCTAGTATCAAATTATCAATCTGATCTTGGGCAATATTACACCACTCATCAAGCAATGCCCTCCGAAGTTCCGGTTGACAGGTGGGAGGGGTTGACTTTCGTCGGCCAAGCATATCCCAACAGCTCTATTTTCCGTGAGCATGCTGGCCAATCCATACGGGTGATATCCTCCAATTGAAGGCATTCGTCTACAATGTTTGCACGGTGAGGACGGGCGTTGTCATCCATAAACAGAAATTTAGCACCATGGCGCCCCGAAGTACATGTTGTTCCAGAATGGCACCCCGATAGATATGGCCTGTCATCGTTACACTCTGAACATGCAGGTCATTTAACCAAGAATAATTTCCCCAAACGAGCCATCCTGCACCACCGCAACGGTGTCGTTCAATGGTGTTCTCTTGGTGGTAACGGGTACCTGGCGCTCTCCATATGAAAGTCCGGCGAGAATCAGACTGCAAACTAAACCTGGACCCATCGGAAAAAATAACACCAGACCACTGCTGCGGTGTCCACAATGCATGCTCTCTACTCCCAAATCGCAGGCGACAGTGAGTTGCGGTAAGTGGAACACATTTGACAGGCCTACGAGCATATAGACCAATGTGCCCTTAAGCGTCTGTACACGGTCTGCCTTGAAACTGTCGTACCGGTAGCTGAAGAGAGCTGACGAGACAGGTCTGATGCTGTGCTCCGTCTGTTTCTTTTGGCAGTAACTGCTAAATACCGGTCCTCATTCGGCGTTGTAACTCAGGGGCGACCTGTGCTGTAACATCTACTCACATTACCATCATCTTGGAATCGTTGCCAAAGCCCAGAGATGACACTCTGGGCGATTCCAAGTTCCTCGATACTTCCAGCTGAGTACGTCCACATTCCAGTCGTCGATAATTCTACCACGTAAAAAATCATCCAAATGCTTCCTTTGTGCCATAACTATGCGGTTATTGCACTGAAAAGCTTTTTAAAGCGCTTGTGAACAATTTTACTTCTTTTGCCAATTCCTTATATACCCCTCTCTTACACTGTCGTCATTGTGACGTACTATCCGGGCCATCTGGTGGTTTCTTGTAATTTGCATATTCTTCTTCAAGATGTGTGTGATAATTCTACAGGTGAAATTTTTATTTTAGAGTTCAATTTCTGTGTGATTCTGAATTATCCTTAATTTATGGACATGAGTGTATAATAGTATATAAAAAATTCTAAACCTTTATTTGCTACGAAATATCCGTGGGAGGAATGGAAAATTCACTTGATTAGTGGAATTTGATACTTTGTAATCGTGTTAGCTATTTAAGGTCAGTAGCCTTCTAAGAAATAAGAGATAATCTTTCCGTTAATCTGATCATTGACTGATTTTTATCAGCTTAATTATAAATCAGCTTAATCTGAATTAGCTGTAAACAAGGTAGTTAAGAGAAATAAATGTATTTATATATTCTTTTTCTGCGGAATACTAGTTTGGTTTCAAGAATCGAATGATCATAATTACTGTTATGCTCTTCTTTCAAAGTAGGTTTTTAATTGAAAGTCTTCTAAATAAAAGTAATTTTAAAGGAAATTACAAGTTCATTTAAATTCAACTGATATTTATGTATTTAAAGAAACACTTGGTTAAAATATTTTATAAATTTAATTCTGTATTATTTTGAATTATTAAATAACTATAAGCATTAAATTATTATGTATTAATTATATATTGCTAACTTATATAGTTAATGGATTTTTAAAATGTATAAGTAACTGGATTCTGGGAATTTTAAATTTATTATTAAAAAGTATTTTTTTTTTCATTTGAAATATTTAGAATTAGTCTGGTTCAATGTAATTACTTTATATTCTTCCAATATAAAGAGAGAGAGAAAAGATATTTGAAAATCATAAGGAAAAAAATATTTAAAAATAATATATTATATATCATATATATATATTATATATTATATATATCATATACTATATATTATATATTATATATATCATATACTATATATTATATATTATATATATCATATTTTTATATATATCATATATATATATAATCACTTATATAAGATGCTTGTAAAAAATTACTCGAGGAAAAATTAATGCGAATTTGCAGTTGTTGATCTTTATGGAATCAAGAAGGAATTTATTAATTGAATAAGAAAGGAATTGAATTGAAGGAATTTATTAATTATCATTTGAATTTATGGAAATAACGTAACATGCCAGGATTTTTAAAAAAATTTTATACAGTTTATAACTAACCTAATATATGATGACCACATATATACATATTATTATTTATATATAATTACTTTTTTAATGACTTAAATGTATTTTTTGTTGTTGTCTCTTATCCCACTTGGTAGACATCTAAACCAAGCCCACGAACCCGTATGGATTCATGGTTGAAGGTAAAGGGCGCAGCTTCTGTTGTGAGGGAACAGCCGTAGGTAGAAGTCTGGCCTGGCTCCGTGACTCTCTACAATCATAAGAGACCGGGACCTGCAGCTTAAAATGTATTCCGAACCACTAAAAACATCCATGGCAAAGCCGGGACTCGAACCCAAATCTGTGTCGATAAGGGCCAGAGCACTAGACACTCGGCCATTCAGGCCCATTAAAGGTATAATAGCCTTATGGCCGAGTGACTACCGTTCTGGCACTCGATGCTACTGGCTTCGGGTTCCGGCGGTGCCATGGATGTTTGTAGTAGTTCGGAATCCATTTTAAACTGTAGTTCCCGGTCTAATATGACTGTAGAGAATTGGGGGTAGGACTAACCCTACTCCGTAAAAAGAAAACATCTCATGTTTCGGAATGGGCCTAGACGGCCTTGGCCCACGATGGTATGTTGCGCCATTGAAGAACAAGAAAGGTGTAATATCAACTACCATCCGTTCTTTTTTTAGTGTTGTGTGAATTCAACACAGTTTTAAACACATAGCAGCAATTTTTATATTATTTTCCGTCACAACTCATTTCCATGTTTAGGACCATATCAGTTTATATGATAAGAATGGTTAATTAAAAATGGGGTGTTATAAAAATCCTATACATACATTAGAAACATAAAATAATGTTCTTAAGACAAAATAACAGAAAACAAATATGATACAGTAAATGTAAATTTAGATCAGATGAAAAGGGATTAGGATACGTGGCGTAACAAGCAACGACGTGTTGTCTATAGAGCTAGTGTATATTTCTAAGTCTATTGGGTTAGTGTTATTAATAAGTCAATTTTCATAAATTGTATCAGATTATTATTTTTATGATACTTTGGTGGACCCGTGTTCCATTTCACAAACAGCCCACCAATAGGTGGTGAGGGGACGACATAAGTCGGGATGACTTTAAGAGCTAATTGCCCACTATTATGTGCATGTAGGAGAAAACGGGGCCTGAATGACCGAGTGGCTAGCGCTCTGGCGCTCAGTACCACAGGTTTCGGGTTCGAGTCCCAGCGGTGCCATGGATGTTTGCAGTGGTTCAGAATCCACTTTAAACTGTAGGTCCCAGTCTAACATGACTGTAGAAGGTTGGGCGTAGGGCTGACAACCCTACCCCGTAAAAAAAGAAGACATCTCATGTTTCGAAATCTACCAGTAGGCAGACGGCCTTGGCCCCCCCATGGGGTTGTTGAGCCAATGATGATGATGTAGGAGAAAACACAGGCTGTCAGATTGTCGATGCGAGGCGCTTATAGCCTTTGTCACAATCCTCATCCAATCTCCAAGTTTCTGAAAGCAGTGACTCCAATGGACGCCGCTGCCGAATTCGAACCTGGGCTCTCCTGCAGGCTAGCTGCGCACGTTACCATTTGGTCACGAATTGACCTATTTTTATATTTGTCCACGTGATTTTTGTCCTTTGGTGCCAATGGCTGAAGAATTAATTTGCGCTGAATATTTTTTCTTAGAATCTGAATATACATTTTCATACAATCTAAGGCATGGATGCACAGAGTTTTAAGACTGATGATAAATTATCTGGCCATCCTGTAAAAACTAGAAGATTAATCGTCGTATGTCAGATAATTTATTTATATTTACCACATATAGTTAGAAAACAAATGACACAATGTAAACAAAATTGTTCTTTGAAATTGTAATTATTCAATTTTCAAATAAGTTCTGAGTCCCAGTGAATTCATGCAATATTAATTCGAAGATGTTTTCTAAACAAAATGATAAATATATCTAAAATAGATTTTATTATTAGATAAATCACAAAAAAAAACGATTATTGAACGTTAATATCAAATCATCAATGTTTTAAATATATAAAATAAACATCTGAAACTTGTAAGTAAATCAAGTTAAGGTCACGGTCTGTGTATCTTTGATTTAAAGTAATTAAATACAACATATTGATTACCGCTGATTTGAATTCATTCATGTGTTGATTTAAATTTTTTTTTCAATACTCAACATTTAATAAATTATTCTCATTAGATTTACTTCGTTGGTTTCCATTCTTTTGAATGACAGTGAATTCATGCAATACTAATTTGAAGATTTTTTACAAAAAAATTCCAAAATGGTAAATAAATCAAGAATAAATTTTACTTTTTGATAAATCCAAATAAATATCCAGATTAAAAAAAATCTAGATACATCACTAGGTTTTCGCTACTTTGGTCATAATAAAATTAATATATTTTGTAAAAGTGTGATAAGAAGAGACAGTGAGGCCTACATATTAATCATGCCTTACTTTGGCATAAGCACTGAAACTTCAGGTTCGGATTATCTTTGCTGTGTTTCGAATTCAACTCCCTGAGTTTGGAAATTCAAAGAGCTATATTCCACAAGCTGCTACGACTCACTTTCCACAATAAAACACTTGGTCATTTAAATATAATATTTCATATCATACTACCAAAAAGTAAGACCAATTATTTTTTTTTTTCAAAAACTCTTTATTTATTCTTCCAAATTTATTTCTTCGCCTTCAAGGTAATCCCCTCCGGACACAATGCACTTATGTTTCAATACTTAATGCATGCTAAAAAGTCATCGGCAGGGATGGTCTTCAAAGAGCGCGGCGATTCACGTTCAATCTCTTCAACTGATTCAAAACGGTGTCTCCGATGTGGTCTTTTGAGTTTTGGGAATAGCCAGAAGTCGCAAGGTGTGACACGGTGGTTGTGGAGCGACATTGGTTTCATTTTTGGCGCAATCATCACGAAGAAACAATGCAGTGTGAGCTGGAGCATTCAGAGTTTTCGGTACCAATCGAGATTTGACGCGTTTGAGGCCAAAAATGGAATTGACAGATCCTTTTGAAATTCCAACATCGTCAGCAATGTCTCTAATTGTAAATCGGCGGTTTGCAAGCACCAAATCTTTAATATTTTGTGCGGGAGCTTCGTCGGTTGAGGTTGATGGTCGACCAGAGAACTCTTCATCTTCAACGCGTTCTCTGACTTCTTTGAACTGTTTATATCCCTTCTAATAATTCCTTTCCGATATAAGAATGCTCACCGAATGCCTTCTGAAACATTCTATACGTTTCCGCAAACAAAATTTAATGCAAGTTTCTTTGCCCAATTAATTCAGACATTTCAAAAATCGCCGGAATCAGTTTTAGCGTCTCACAAAGCCAAGCGTAACTCAAACACTAATGAATATTTTGACGTCAAATTTCACACAGATGTCAAGGACAGTGCTAGCAATCTAAAAAAAAATTGAAATTTAAAAAGAAAAAAAAATTGAAATTGAAAATTGGTTTTACTTTTTGGACACAGTAGTAATATCTCATATCATATCGTACCACACAACGCAAATACAATATATCTAGCAGAATTAAATATCTGTCAACTCTACCTGAAATTACAGAGAGAGAGAGAGAAAAGGCAATTTCAATAGCTTCAGCATGGTTTAAGCTTTATGGCACCAGTATGAAAAGAAGGATTGCTTTAAGAAATCTTGACATAACTGCATGCCCGGCAAACAATAGCATCTGCCCACTGCAAAGGTCAATTGGAGCTAAAGGTCATCGAAAAGATTGGGCTAGCGTGGGCGTAAGCATGACTTTGTGTCAAGAAATGAAGCACAAAAATTTATCTCCCTTGCTGTTCTGAAAGGAGTAAAAGTAGTTAGTGTTATATATATAATACTTTATAAAGAAGAAAGATGGACTAAATGCATCAAAAGACCATTTTATAATGCATGTAAAAATTTCAGTTAGGTTTCTGTATTATTGCAATAATCTTAAAAGATATATTTTGAAGTTCATAAGTTCATTTCTATGTAAATAAATTTTAAAATAGTCATGTTCTGAAAGAATTATTTTAGGGGTAACACTCTTAAACAAGGTGTGTTCCTTTTTAAGGTGTTGTGATCCAATAAATCAAAAGGGCGAAGCTTAATACGATTTAACGACTATTTTTGTAATTTTAATATACTTAAAAATAACATTAATTAAAAATTTGGGGGTTTCCAAATTTATTTGAAAACTTCACCTGCTTTATGTAAAGTAACACATAATTTCAATATTTTTTATTGCAGTGATAAAACAATTCTTGAAGTAGAATTTTCTTTGGCTTTGAAAAGAATTTGACTTAGAATTTGAAAAAATTTGACTTAGAATTTGAAAAAATTTGACTTAGAATTTGAAAAATTTGACTTAGAATTTGAAAAAATTTGACTTAGAATTTGAAAAAATTTGACTTAGAATTTGAAAAAATTTGACTTAGAATTTGAAAGAATTTGACTTAGAATTTGAAAGAATTTGACTTAGAATTTGAAAGAATTTGACTTAGAATTTGAAAGAATTTGACTTAGAATTTGAAAGAATTTGACTTAGAATTTGAAAGAATTTGACTTAGAATTTGAAAAAGAATTTGACTTAGAATTTGAAAGAATTTGACTTAGAATTTGAAAGAATTTGACTTAGAATTTGAAAGAATTTGACTTAGAATTTGAAAGAATTTGACTTAGAATTTGAAAGAATTTGACTTAGAATTTGAAAGAATTTGACTTAGAATTTGAAAGAATTTGACTTAGAATTTGAAAGAATTTGGCTTGGAATTTGAAAGAATTTGGCTTGGAATTTGAAAGAATTTGACTTGGAATTTGAAAGAATTTCACTTGGAATTTGAAAAAATTTGACTTGGAATTTGAAAAAATTTGACTTGGAATTTGAAATAATTTGACTTGGAATTTGAAATAATTTGACTTGGAATTTGAAATAATTTGACTTGGAATTTGAAAAATTTGACTTGGAATTTGAAAAATTTGACTTGGAATTTGGAAAAATTTGACTTGGAATTTGAAAAAATTTGACTTGGAATTTGAAAAATTTGACTTAGAATTTGAAAAAATTTGACTTAGAATTTGAAAGAATTTGACTTAGAATTTGAAAGAATTTGACTTAGAATTTGAAAGAATTTGACTTAGAATTTGAAAGAATTTGACTTAGAATTTGAAAGAATTTGACTTAGAATTTGAAAGAATTTGACTTAGAATTTGAAAGAATTTGACTTAGAATTTGAAAGAATTTGACTTAGAATTTGAAAGAATTTGACTTAGAATTTGAAAGAATTTGACTTAGAATTTGAAAGAATTTGACTTAGAATTTGAAAGAATTTGACTTAGAGTTTGAAAGAATTTGACTTAGAGTTTGAAAGAATTTGACTTAGCATATTGAAAGTTATTCTATGTGCTTTATTATTATTGAGAGTTTAGTTTTCTTGCTCTCAAATATTGTAAAAATATTTTTTTTAAATTACTTTCATGATACTAATGCAATAAAATGAGTATAAAGTGTCTGAACGTTGAAAGTCAGATTAGATAGTGAGAGTTTTCCAATTTTTTTCTCACACAAAAGCAAAAGCATTTGTCCTTAAAATTCTAATGATAATATCTTCCTCCATTATCGCTGTCAACCATCGGTGGATTATTTATAGAAAACTTTAGTTTACCAATGTACATAAAAATGTATCTAATTGTATTGATTTAACATTTACCCTTAACAGATGCCACACTTGCGAACGGCACAATGTGGATGCAGTATAAAAAGTCCCATGTTCTGCACTCTGGAAATTTCTAGCTCTAGTGGTGGAATGGCTTAGGTCAAAGAACCCAGCATTCAAAAGTAATTAGAATAATTAAACATTATAATTATTATATTTACAATTTAATCTGATAACGGATACATACATAAATTTAAATAATATTTCAAGTAATTATAATTTCTATTTCAAAGACTTACAAGTTTAAAAGAATTTCGCTGAATTTGCTATATTCCTGAACTTCTAGTGGTGAATGGTTTAGGTCAAAGAACCCAGCATTCAAAAACAATAACAATGTCTAAACATTATAATTATTTTATTTACAATTTCATTTTATAAAGGATACATACTTGAAATATTATTTAAATTTATGTAATTATAATTTCTATTTCAAAGACTTCCAAGTTTAAAAGAATTTCGCTGAATTTGCTATATTCCTGAACTTCTAGTGGTGAATGGTTTAGGTCAAAAACCCAGCATTCAAAAACAATAACAATGTTTAAACATTATAATTATTTTATTTACAATTTAATTTTATAAAGGATACATACTTGAAATATTATTTAAATTTATGTAGTTATAATTTCTATTTCAAAGACTTACAAGTTTAAAAGAATTTCGCTGAATTTGCTATATTCCTGAACTTCTAGTGGTGAATGGTTTAGGTCAAAGAACTCCAGCATTCAAAAACAATAACAATGTTTAAACATTATAATTATTTTATTTACAATTTCATTTTATAAAGGATACATACTTGAAATATTATTTAAATTTATGTAGTTATAATTTCTATTTCAAAGACTTACAAGTTTAAAAGAATTTCGCTGAATTTGCTATATTCCTGAACTTCTAGTGGTGAATGGTTTAGGTCAAAGAACCCAGCATTCAAAAACAATAACAATGTTTAAACATTATAATTATTTTATTTACAATTTCATTTTATAAAGGATACATACTTGAAATATTATTTATATTTATGTAATTATAATTTCTATTTCAAAGACTTGTGAGTTTAACATAATTGTTTCAACCGTATTTATTACTATTTAATAAATAACATTAAAAAACAATTATCTAGTTTTAAATTTGGCTGATTAATTTGTGGATATGGGAGTTTTATGATAATTAAATATCTTCAAATAGGAATTTACCTCAGAGCATTATGAGACTAGAGTAATTTTTAAAATTAATCATACAAAAAATTTCAGCAAAAAAATGCATTTTTATTTTTTAGAAGTAGAATTTCTATAACTCATTTGAATTCTTTAACTAAATAATTATAACTTATTATTTAAAATATTTCAAAATTAATCTAGAATACACAGCTCAAAACCACACAATCTCTATTTCATAATTAATCAAAACAAAATATCACCATTTAAATATTCCGATTTTTCTTTCGATAGCCAATTTTTAATGCAAAATTTTTTTTACACTATAATAAATGAACTTAATAAAATATCCCTTACAATTTCACATAGCTCATAATCACAAAACCTCTATTTCATAGTTAATCAAAACAATATATCTCCATTTAAATATTCCGATTTCTTTTCGATAGCCAGTTTTTAATGCAACTTTATTTTGGACTATAATAAAGGATCGTAATAAAATATCCCTTAAAATTTCCCATAGCTCATAATCACACAACCTCTCATAGTTAATCATTTCATTCTCATTTCATAGTTAATCAAAACAAAATATCACTACTTACATATTCAGATTTCTTTTCGATGGCCAATTTTTAATTCAACTTTATTTTGGACTATAATAAATGATCGTAATAAAATATCCCTTAAAATTTCACATAGCTCATAATCACACAACCTCTATTTCATACTTAATCAAAACAAAATATCACCGTTTAAAATTCATATTTCCTTTCGATAGCCAGTTTTTAATGCAACTTTTTTTTTAC
The DNA here is from genome assembly GCA_021605075.1 of Caerostris darwini. Taxonomy (NCBI): domain Eukaryota; kingdom Metazoa; phylum Arthropoda; class Arachnida; order Araneae; family Araneidae; genus Caerostris; species Caerostris darwini. The sequence continues at coordinate 235,698 of BPLQ01012557.1, read as the reverse complement.
TATAATAAATTATCTTAATAAAATACCCCTTAAAATTTGACATAGCTCACAATCATACAACTTCTATTTCATAGTTAATCAAAACAAAATATCCCCATTTAAATATTCCAATTTCTTTTCGATAACCAATTTTTAATTCAACTTCGTTTTGGACTATAATAAATGATCTTAATAAAATACCCCTTAAAATTTCACGTTATTTCTGATACGTTATAATAATATACATTAAAATTTTTCAATAAAAAAAACCTTATCTGTTTTTATTATTGCATTTGACATTCTTCTTAAAATATTAATCTCACATTTCAATCAAATAACACATTACAAAGGAATATGCCTAAAAATTACTCCCGTACCAAACCATTACAGACCGTAATGCATAATAACTTAAAAATCTCTATAATTGCCATGGATTAATACCTTCTAAACACGAAACCGTGTATAAGGAATAAACAGTGTATCACATAAACATTCTTTCGGAGAATGTGCAAGCGGGTATGGCTCAGTTATCTGCGGCTTATTGCACGAGAAGATATGATCCATATTATTAACGTAGTATCTCAAATTTCTCGTTTTCTACCTTGGAAAATTTCACACCATGTACTCAGTCTAGGAGGCGGGCGAATAAAAAATTTTCCCGCGAAAAACGCGCGGTTTCGCAGTTAAGTGACGAAAAGAACGTGCATTTGGGCACCCCCATTTCACCCCCTTCTTTTCCAACAACAATAATTTCACTGGGCCCGAAAGTTAAAATTTGAGGTCAGCTTTTGTAAGATGCTTGTCTTGCCAGGTTCGGGATATTTATTTGAGAAGACGGGTAATAGAAGATTTTTTCTTTTTACCTTTTCCAGAAAGTAATGTTTTTTGAATTGATACTTTTTATAAACTCGGTAACCCTTGGTGAACGTTCCAGTCAATTTTGTTTGTGAGAAACTGTTGTTGACTGTGGATTTTCAATTGAAGTATGTCTTCCTGTGTTGGAAGAAAATTGTTGGTTAGATATCAAATGAGCCTTTCTATTAAAATTTTGGTTTGGTGGATCATTAAAATATTACAACTGTATCGTTTTGCCTTCAAATATTGCAACTGTATTGTATTGCAGTCAAATATTGCAACTACATTGTATTGCCATAAATATTAGAGCTATATCATATTACCGTCAAATATTACAGCTATATCGTATTGCCATCAAATATTACAGCTATATCGCATTGACATCAAATATTACAGCTATATCGCATTGACATCAAATATTACAGCTATATCGCATTGACATCAAATATTACAGCTATATCGCATTGACATCAAATATTACAGCTATATCGCATTGACATCAAATATTACAGCTATATCGTATCGTACTTTGTCGCAGCTATGTAGCATTTGGTCATAGAATATTTAAGAAATGTTATTGAAAAATTTGTACATGCTTTTCAAACTAAAAAAATTATTGAGATATAAAGAGTTCCTTTTTATATATAATTTCAAAGCAAGTTAAATAAAACAGAAACAGAATGGATACATGTATAAACTTAAAGTGTCGATAAGAATTATTTAGCTAGATATTAATAAAAAGGAGTTGCAATAATTGTAAATTATGAAACTGATTAATTATGTTAAAAATACAGCCCACAATACTGCATATCTATTGTATATTTTTTAATTTCAAATGAGTTATTAGTAGTTAAAGTTAAAATCGCTTTGTTGTTATTTTTCGCTTAATTATTCGATTAAGGATTATTATTATTTTTAACTGCACGGCCATAAAAAAACTTATTTAAATAATTTACAAATTAAATAAATATACTCATCAATTACAGAAGCTGCAAGGAAAATTAACCTGGATAATATTTGGAAACATAGCTTAAGAAGTATACAAACAAAACGTGAGTTAAAATTGCCAAGCTTAACTATTTATTATTAGCTGCATATAAAAAATTGCTGCATATAAAAATTATTTAAATAATTTACAAATTAGACTACTATTTATTATTAACTACTATTAATTCCTATTTATTATTAGCTGCATAAAAAATGTATGCATATAATAAATTTGCTGCATATAAAAATTATTTAAATAATTCCCAAATTCAATAGATATACGTTACTCATAAAATACAGAAGCTGCAAGAAAAATTAACCTGGAAAATATTTAGAAACATTGCGTAAGAAGTATACAAACAAAACGTGAATTAAAATTTTCAGACTTAACTATTTATTATTAGCTGTATAAAAAATTAATTAATACTTACTATCATCTTTCTTTATGTAATAATAGCCTATTGCTATAAAAATAAATACCTTAATTATCAAAATGATAGTACTTAAAATTCCGAAGATAATTTCCCTCTTCATATAGTCTTCTCTACATACTATAAGTCTCCATTTAAAACATATTCATGACTTGAATTAAAGATTAAAAAATAAAATTTAAGTATGCATTGCACGTGAGATTATAAAATTGATTCCTTGAAAGATTTGAACAGGTTATCGTACAAAGCATTTAATTAAACAATTTGTTGAACTCTGAATGATTGCTGTTGTTGTTAGTTAAAATTGTTTCATTAAAATTACTAATTTTAATTATTCAGTAAATGACTACTAACTTTAAATGCTCTTCAATAGATAAATTAGATAAAAAAAATTATGAATAAAATAATATTACATACAGAAAATGCTATAAAAATTATAATAAATCAAAACAATGTTCAAGATAGATACAAAGGAAACGTGTCACTTTCCATGGCTAACAATACTTAATAGCTGCATAAAAGTGAATTTAAACTTAATCTCTTCCTTCCTTATGGAATAGTAAATCATTGCTATAGAAATAAAAACGAATTTAATTATCAAAATGATAGCACTTTGAATTCAGGAGTCCGTTTTCTCCATCAAGTAGTAGGAATTCTTCAGGTTCTATTTAAAACGTAGTCGTGATTTGAATTAAAGATTTAAAAAAATAATAATAATGTATGCATTGTAAGTATGTGATGTTATGTCCGCTTTAATTATAAATTTGATTCATGAAAAGATTTAAATAGTTTATCATACAAAGCATAAAATTAAACAATTTGATGAACTCTGAATGATGGTTTTTACTCTCTACGAACTCAACATACTAATAGCTGCTATTAAGGCACAAGATTAATTGAATGTTCTAGGAAGAAACTTCACGTAAAAGCTTTTATTTTTTCTTTTAGTTATCCAGTGATATACAAATCATGATAAGAATAATTTTTGGCTTATTTAAAACGTATTAGAAATTGAAAACTTTCGTAGTTCAACTTATCGACTTAAAATATATACAGAAATCGATTAATACCGATATCGAAATTAATATGGATCGATTTACATAAATCAGTTTTAAGATTTCTTGTGTGTAATCTTCAATTCTAACTCTTTAAATTGTTAAAGGCTTGTAAAACATTTTTATAATTGAACATTTAAATTAACTATAATTTACATACAGGCTACTGTCACCAACTGGGAAACACCATCAAGAACAAGAAAAATTAAAGAAAAAAAAAATTTGAGTTTTATAAAAATATTTAGTATTTAGGGTGAAAAAAAGATAAATGAATTGATTTTTATAAAAAATTAAATTATAAATAATAAAATTATTTAAGTTAAATTATAATGAATTTAACTTATTATAAGAAAAGCTAATTAAAAAAAAATTTAATGTAGCAAATCACCATATTATCAAACGTTTAACTGTTAAAATAACAACCCAACATAAGTTTAATTAGTTAAATTAATTAAAAATTATAATGAATAGGTTATTAATTAAAATAAAACATCTTCATTTCAGTGAAAAAAAAAACGAAACTTCAGTCGTATTATATCCCAAAATTTCAACTAATTAATTAACTAAAATTTGAACAAAAAATTTAATTCACTGAATTAAATTTTTAAAGTGAATTAATTAATTAAAATGAATTAAATTTTTTTCGTTCAAATTTTTTTTAATTTAGTGAATTAAATTTTTTTAACTAAGTGATTTAAATTTTTTTGTCAAATCTTTTTTAATAAAATGAATTACATTTTTTTGTTCAAATTTTTTTAATTAAGTGATTAAAATGTTTTGTTCAAAATTTTTTTTAATTGGGTGAATTAAATTTTTTGTTCACATTCTTTTATTCAATTTTTTCAGTTAATTAAATTAAATTTTTTTGTTCAAAATTTTTAATTAAGTAAATTAAATTTTTTGTTCAATTTTTTTTAATTAAAGGGATCTTTCAGCAGATTTAAATAAAGATAACGAAAGAAATGAACTTTTAAAAATAAGATGCAACGTTGATTTTTTAATTTAATCATTAAGTATTATAGTCATTAAGATATTAGTTTTGTTCTTTTGCATCGAATTATTTATAAACAGAATTTAAACGCACTGAAACCAACAATACAAAAGAAGAATTACAATTATAAATTTAAGAATTTTCGAAAAACATTATTTTAAAATGAAAATTTTAGAATATTTTTTTATAAGTAATGAACTCTTAAATGTTCAACTCTCGGCATGAGGGGTTTCTATTTATTAGAACGAAGCTATTTAGAAAAATAGGGTCTTTTTTTTAAAATTAATTAGTTGAATGGGGGAACTAAGAATAAATAAATATCAAAAATGCATAAAACTCCCTTATTCAAATAATAATACTAAGGATAACAATAATAACAATACAATACGTAAGTATTGTATTATATAAATAATCTTACAAAAAAATGTGTTAACTTCACTAAATTAATGATTTTAATAAGAACTCATAAATATTGATATAAGAATGTCCAATATAAGTTTTGAAAACATTAAAAAAGAGAAATCTTAGTTTTGAAGCAAAATCTTATGAATATTTTTTTTAAATATTTAAAAATTATGTAACTGAACGTCCTTAAAAAAAAAAAAAAGGTAAACTTGGATGAATTTGGAATTTATTATTTATGAGTTGAAAAAGAACAATTTTAAGAATAAATTGAAATTTTAAAATTGTAGTAATTGATATTAGTTTTTTGGGACAAATATTTAAGCTATTTTCATATGCAATGCCGTTACTCCTAATTTTGTTAACAATAACACTGTAGAGACATCATTTCTTTGTTAACATTATTTCCTATAACATCTTCCA
>BPLQ01012557.1:220186-230475 GCA_021605075.1 Caerostris darwini | reverse complement strand
TCCCTGAAATAACACTCATCTTAAATCTATCGAGATTCTTTTATTTATCGCCGTAAACTTAGCAATTGATAAGCGAAATATCATTTAAAATTAAAAAAAAAATTTATTTAATGTATCTGTATATATAAATGAATGTTTATGTGAACGGTAATTCAGTGTAACCTTTATAACACGTCGTGTTTTCAATTTTTTTTTTCTCTCTTAAGTTATTATTGTCTTGCCTTGTGTCTAGCCAAACAATTACGAAAATATTTTAATAATATTTTTTTTAATTAAAAAAATAACATTCACTGCCACGGCCAGATGCCTGGAACACTCGCCATCTGGTGGCGAGATTTGGAACTTATCTTTAAATTTAAGTTAATTTATAAAAAAATTATTAATTAAAGTTAATTGTTTCAAAGATTCTATTTCTGAAATTTAGTGTAATCGTTTTTAAAAATATTGTTCCAAATATTTTATCATATAGGCTTATTTATATTTTACTTCTTAACTGTTTTTTATCCATAAATAGTTGACTAACCAACTTCCTAGCACTGCAGTCCATGTTGGACCATGGCCATCCTCCAACTGGTAGATTCTGGAGCAAGAGAAGTTTTATTTTTGCTGTGTAGGGTTTTCAGCCCTACGCTAACCGCTCTACAGTTATATTATATAGGGACCTTCGGTTTAAAGGCGGCCTGTTGCTCAATTGATTAGCTCTCTGGTTTTTGGTATCGCACGCTTCAGGTTTGAATCCTGACGGTGGCATGGATGTTTGGTAGCGATTCAGAATCCACGTTAAACTGCAGGTCCCAGTCTAATTATAACAAAGTGTGCAAAAAATTACCGTAGAGCGCCAAACCAAACTATAAAGCCGGTGCTCGAACCATGTGGCGCCATGCACTAGAGCTCTAGTCACTCGGCCATCTGGCCCTATAAGTAATTTTTATAATTATATTTTTCTTTGCAATTTGTCAAACAATAATTTTTAATCGTTATCAATGTCATTGATTGAGATTTGCTCTTGATTCCATTGTTTTTTTCACCGATATTTTTTCCTAGTAAAATTTTTTCCATATTTTAAAATCGAAATCTCCAAAAAAAATTCTCATGAATTATATTTTTCATCCGAGTGTTTATAAAAAATAGAAATTAATATGGAAATAAAGTGCATTATAGACTTCAGATGGTGAACACTCTAATTTCACGAATTAAAACTGACAATGTTTAATTTTATATAGCCAAGCAACGCTGGGTCATATTTGGCGTGGTTACCGGTCAGCTAATTTGAAGCTTTTAAATAGGACGATTATACTGATGTTTAAATCAATGAATGGGACAATTGTGTTTCACTTCTTTGGCTAATTTTATAAATGTTTTCTACTTTTTACCCTAACAGTGCTTCCAAGTAAATGTAAGTCAAACTAATACGTTGCCAAGTCAACTTTACAATACATTCATTCGCCTATTTGACAAAATATAGAGGAAATAAATATCCGGGTAGCACAATTTAAGCAGCTAGCTATAAATAATACGTCTCGTATTACTTTGCTCATTTTTTAATTCTAGTAATCGACAAATTTTATCTCACAATAATTATGCCAACCATTTTGTTAATATTAACTGAATGAGGTAATGGCAGAGTACATAATAAAAACCACAACCTACATTAAAAAGTATAACAAAGAAAAATAGAGTTGTAATGATTCTAGTTCCGTCACATTTAATAGTATTGACATTGAAAAGTCAAAATTTGAAATATTATTTAAAAATAATAAGGTACTGATAATAAGATAATAAACAATAAGGTAAGATATTATTTAACATGTTTCTTATAGTCATAGTTCTCCGCGGTTTTATGTTTCTTGTAATCCAATATCACAAAATGACCGTAGAGCGACAAACCAAACTAAACCAAATTATAATCCAATGATCACCACTTTATGTTTCATCATTTATCTAAAATTAATGGCATATTATAAATATACAACGAGGTACACAGTGACGTATATACTATTGGTCATTTATTAGAAGCCACATCAACTCAACGCAGCTTTTCTAAATGATTTTTCTACAATAATACATTGCAATTTCTTTTTATTCATAATATATTTTACATTTCAGAAACTATTAATTTCTTTCCAGTAACAGGATATATTATTTTTTTAAAAATATTATATTTATTAAATCAAGAAAAATAAATATATTTCATTAAGTTTTTTTTTTTTTCATTCGGTTCCGGATTTTGAATTTTTTTTTTACACTGTATATTATTTTAAGAGAAATTAAAATGAATTTTTTAATCAAATTACTTAAAGTAATCGATAAATCTTTTCTCACAATAATTATGCCAATCATTATGTTAATATTAACTGCGTGCGGTAATGATAGAGTACCTAATAAAAACCACAAATTTCATTAAAAAGTATAACAATGAAAAATAGAGTTGTAATGATTCTAGTACCGTCACATTTAATACTACTGACATTTAAAATTCAAAATTTGAAACCTAATTTAAAAATAATAAGGTACAAATAATAAGATACTAAATAATAAGGTAAGATATTATTTAACATGTTTCTATATAAAATATATAATAAGAGTATATAATGCAGTAGTATAAATAAACAACAAATCTAAGCTTAGATTTATGTCAATCTCTTAACACAGCAATCGCATATCACAGCGTTTTACTATAATACTATGTCCTGGTGGTATATAAAGACCACACCTAAAGTGAGGAGCACAAACAAAAAATAAAAAAAGGAAACCTCCGGAATAGGCTGTCTCTAAGCTAGTCTACCAAAATTCTTTCCAACCTACGAATAAAACAAAAGGCAAGTTGTTGGTTGAGATTTGTCTTCTGTTAACATGTAGAGTTCGTTATACCACACATGCAATGGCCTCATTACTTAATATACATGACAACAACTGTGTGGAGGAAGGGCTTTTTATAGAGCCTACAAAAGCCAAGAAAGAATCTTAAACAACATGGTGATGGTAGACAAAGATAGTGTTTGTAATTACTTAAGATATGCAGTGTGCGGGAGGTATAAGGAGGTTGTTACTTTTTGTTGTCAACTGGCCTCGAGTGATTGCAAAGGAACTGCTCCCTGAATCTAAATGCACTATTCGGAAACCTTATTTACATTCTTTTCAAGAAATTTAAAGCCGTATAAAAGACTCTTGTCACTGGGCGAGTTTCTGAATGGCCCGCCTTATTTAATTCGCTCAAAAGGATTTGCTTTTAAATATCAGATTTGTTTTCAAGAAACAAAGGAATTTGTTTTTAAGTTTGTCAAGGTATGGGTGAAACGGTAATGTCTGATTAAGTGTTGGTTGCCGCGTTTGTTTAGCCGTATCAAATTTCAGTTTGTTTTGTAAAGGGTGAAAAATTATCATTACACTGTTAAGTAATATTTCATTATAATTAAATTAATTTAATTTAAATAAATGAAATTATATCTTTTATACTCGGTTTATTATTTGGATGTGATGAATGTTTTATCTTGTCACTTAAAATATTAAATGAAGGTGTATATTAGATGAAAAATTACCTTTTTAGCCTGGCAGTTCAGAGGTCAAGCAAAAATAATAATAATAATAATTTAATTATGAAAGTGAATCAGCGAAGAAATTTTTTTGTCTTGTTAATTTTAATAGGCAACGATATAAAGAAATAAATAGTTCAGTGGATTTTAATGAAGGAAGTAATCTTTTAGCTCGAAAATGAGAAAATTAACTACAACCAATTGAAATCTTTAATAGGAAATGTAACATAGATGTATTGATTTTGCCTTTGCCTCCAAAAATTCATAATCTATTAGAGCTGGATAGATGAACTAATAAAAACCCTTCCTATTGAAATTATTCATTAAAGTTCAAAATGAGACCTGGAATTGTATTTATCTCGATAAAGGTTTCTATATTTTTTTCTGGTGTTTATTGTTATTTATGTTAATTGATTATAGAAGCTTAATTTTTCCTATTTTCTAGTTGTATAATTCCAAAATAAATTTCTTCTTAGGTACTTGAATAGTATTATACAAACTAATAATAATTACTAAAACTTGAATTTCCATGATTAACTTTCTGGAATTAAAATAATTAGACTGAGATTGTAGTTTATCTTAATTAGGATGCAATTTTTCAAGAAATAAAAGAAAAATTATTGTAAAGACTAATTTTTGGATTTGTAGACTATTGTAATTTGTAATTGTAATTTTTTTGAATTATTTTCTTAGATCTTGCATGGAAACGAATTTCTCATGTATGTTATCAAAATGAATGGCACTTTTTAAACGTTTTATTTGTTATATTGTTCATAAATTGCAAAACCCACTAATTATAGAAATATGCAAATATTTGTGATTTTCTCAAATTCTTTATTTATTTTCACAGATATTCTGATTATTTTAAAGCAGAAAATCATTGATGTTTTTAAGTCAATTTAGTTTAAATAAAATAAAAGTTTAAATTGCCAACGAAACTGATTAAATTTAACTAAATATAATGATACGTTTATTTTGTTACAAAGAGTTCAAGACATTTCAGTTAAATCTTAACCTCAAATTCTATGCCCTTTATTCCTAATTTCAGTTGTTGGACATTCATAAATAGGAAAATATCTGCTCACTTTTATTAAAAATTATAAATATGAAGATTTACTCTTTTTACATTATTATTTAAATAAACTCATTCATTTATTTATGGTATTATGAATCTAACATCTTCTATTAATAAATATTACCATATTTTCGAAAGTATTAATTTTTTTTAGTTTTCAGAATTCTGCTCATCATTGTATTATCTGATACAATGGCGCTGTTTCCAATACTTTATTTCTGTTAAATTATTCATAAAACCCACTATTTCCGCAAATAAAGAAACGGCAGTGCCAACATCATGGTTTAAAATAACTAAATATAATGATACGTTTATTTTGTTACAAAGAGTTCAAGACATTTCAGTTAAATCAAAACCTCAAATTCTATGTCCTTTATTCATAATTTTAGTTGTTGGAGATTCATAAATAAAAAAATACCAGCTCACTTTTTTTAAAAATTATAAATTTGAATATTTATTCTTTTTACATTATTATTTAAATAAACTCATTCATATGTTTATGGTATTATGACTATAACATCTTCCATTAATAAATATTAGCGTATTTTCAAAACCAGTAATGTTTTTTAGTTTTTAGAATTCTGCTCATCATTGTATTATCTGATACAATGGCGCTGTATCCAATACTTTATTTCTGTTAAATTATTCATAAAACCCACTATTTCCGCAAATAAAAAAAAAACGTTAGTGCCAACATCATGGTTTAAAATAGCAGTTCTGGTTAAATATGCCTAAAACTCATTGAAAACAACGTACCATCTTGCGTGTCTAGTTTCCTAAAAATCTTAATCGAGGACATACTACCCTTGTCTACCCTTCTTTTTTGCCAGAAATGTCTGCCTTGTCCATTTTTCACTTAATCCAGGTAGGAATTTATTTATCTTCATCGTAATACTTGTTGACAGAACTTATTTAAACCGTGCATTTAATTCGAAAAAAGTCTTCATACACCTCCTACACACTAACCTACAAAACCCACTGAACAGAACAAACGTTTGTACGTGAAATATATTGTTTTGCAGATCTCTGTGATTGTTATGACTTTTATGGATTAAGTGTTATCTTTGTGAAATAGTGACATTAAACGTAATAAATCTACTCCAGGTGTACTTGGTTTTGCTTCGTTTTTTATAAAAACTTGAAATATTGCAATAAGTATTACTACTTTTAGTAACTGAAATTAATTCATACTATAAAGTTATAATATGAATTAATTTCATGCAGTTAGTTAAGGCAGCATTGCTCATATTGCTGCCTTACAAATCCGCAAAGGAGAAAAAATATTCATTTTTGTTCATTTAGATTTCTTTGTAATGAACATAATAAGACACGATTAAAAGTTTTTCGCTATGTCTTTATACAGGGGTTTGAAACTATGCATTATAATTTGTAATCAATTGAATTTAATGAAATATGGCAAAAACAGTAATCAAACAGTGCTTCATAAGTTAGGCTTAATAGAAAAGCGAACAATAGAACCAAGAAACAGTAACTGAGTTCAATGCATGATCGTCTTCAAAGTAGAGTGTCATCACTGAGAGTTGCACAGACATTAATGTTCAATGCTCAAGATGATGTCAAGGCATGTCGAAGACCTTAACCCTACCCGGGGGCTAATTAAGAGCAAAATATGTTTCCCTAGACCACGACTGGCCAACCGAAATGATTTTGCGCTCCACTTTAGAAATGCATCGTAACTCCGCTGGCCTCAAATAAAATTATTCTTACATGTAAACATAGATAATGTAATAATAATGATGCTAAAAGCACATTGTAAAGAAATATATAACACTAAAAATGAAATATAAGAAATATGTAAATATAAACAAAATAACAAAATATTTATATAAAAAATATTTATTTTACTAGAGCGGTATTTGTTTCTCCGCTCTTTCACTTAGCTTTTGCAAATCGATCTCAATTTGGGTATTTGCACATCATAATAGGTGTTTCTTCCATTATTTTTGAGTGTGTTTTGTGTTTGGTCAATCATCAATTTCATTTCCAAAAAAAAAAACGATTCACAGGTTGGTTATTTTTGTTCAATCAAAACGATTCGCTTTTGGTTCAATTTACTGAATCAAAAACGCTAACAACTTTGACTATGACCAGTTGCTCTGATATCAACAACCAACTGTGCGTATCTGGGGATGGTCACTGCGCCATTCAGGACACATAAAGTGAAACATAGAACCTGTTATATTAGATGTTCCAAGATGCACACGCATCATGAGTTTGCAGAATATAATGTAATTATTTTGCGAACTCATAACTGTAAACTCATAAATAAAACAGGCAATATCTGCTATATATTCGCAAGAATATTATTTTAAAATCAAAGTTAATTTTTTCTCATAATTTCAACAGTCAATATTTGAATATATGGATGTACATATAATGTATTTTTTTTATTAGATTGGTTTCAACTATTTTCGCCATTATGAAATTATTTTATAAAAGTGTATATATATTTCGTAAAAGTGTAATTAAAATATAGGTGAAAATATTCAAGGTGGGCCACATGCGCCCGCGGGCCGGTTGATTGGCCACCTCTGCCCTAGACAATCTAAAGCAGACCGATTAGGGGTCAAGTCCGGAGACTGTTCTGGCGAACCCTTATGCACAATAGTCTCCTCATAAATGTAATTCTCTCCAACTGAATTCTATGTGGTCTACTATTATCGCCATCTAATGTGAAGGAGTCACCAAGTACCTTCGTACTAACGAGCAAATGAATCTAGAATGTCTTAACTATATATAACTGAGTAGTAATAATGGCTCTTTGCACAATGTACAGGTCAGTGCGGCTATCCAAAGAAATATCCATGAATATGACTTAGATAACAGCGGATTCGCTGCTCCCTCTAAATACACAATATACTTAGTCACTCTGAAAATAAAATCTGGATTCATTAGTAAAAAGTACAGACCTCCACTGGCTTGAGCTTTATTTAAAAGTCTCAATTCTCCCAATTAAATCTTTTGTTTCGATGGTGTGAATGGCACACTCAGTATTGGTTTTCTTGCATACAACCATTATTCGTGGTTCCCTCTGCGCATGTTTGATATGGATACCAGCCTTTCAGTGGCTGATAAAAGAAACACCGAGATGATTGGCACAACTGTTCTGTTCCTGCAAATAACAATCATCTACGGCATTTTTAACTCGGCCTACCTCGACTGTACTTAGTAGAAGCTGTTTCGGTTCTTAGAAATGCATTCTAAAATCTATGATTTATAGAATGATTAGCATTCAATAATTTTGCTATATAGGATTGAGTCTGGTCTGTTTGTATTCTCCCACTGTATTACCATCACAATTCTTCAGATTAATATTGTTGATTTGGTTTGTCGCTATTTGGTTATTGATTGTGGAAAATAATTTATTAGAAATTTCTCAAGAAACTCTTCTTTTTGAATCCAATCGATACATTTTTCCTAGCAATTGTGTGTGGGGGGAGGGGGGGTATGGGAGTGTGCATCAATTCCGATATAAATCGCCAATATATATAACTTTCTGCTCGACTCGTTTGCTAAATTTCGAATTGAGCTTCTCTAATTCGAAACCCAACACGTTAATCACTACTTTGCACCAGACAAGAAAATATTTTTATCATGGAGATCATTCTATTAGAACTTACTCCAGATACTACTTTTACAATGCCCCCATACATAAGTGAAATAGAATAATTAATTATATTTTTTGTTTAATAATATTTTGTTAGTCGAACACTAAATGTTTTGCAATTAATAATAATACTCGCCTTAATGCACATGGTGTTGAGCAGAGAGGTGTAAAGCTTTGCCCAATCAAAAGTCACTACATTTGAGGCTTGTGATTTTCAACGCTTCACGCCTCGTTGCTCAATGCTTTGGTGTGAATGGTTTGGTACTTTAACAATTCTGAAAAACAATTATGTGGATTTTTTGCCGTTGTTTTACAATGCTGGACCTCGTGTTCCACTTATGTATATCACAAACAGCTCAATTATGGATGGAAAGGATCCTTCATTGGGGTCCAGGTGAGGTAATTGCCCCTCGTTTGTGTATTGCACGGGATTGACAGCGGGCAGCCTGACAAAGAGACTAACATACGCTGTATAATAAACGCTGTCACAATTGTCATCGACTAACCATTTTCTAGAAACCAACAAAAGCAACGGACGCCACCAGCGAATTTGAATCGGAGTTCGCTTCAATGCTACTATAAGGCCACGAATCGAGTGTACATTGAGGTACACTCGTTTTTACATTTCATTTCATTTCATTCAAGTACATTTTTTTTGTTTTGTTCTAATGCAGCTGGCAAACACTTAGACAGTTGTCTTGGATACCTTAAGGCAAGTGCTGCACCGACGTTACTCACTTAGCACTTATCCTAAGTTAGTAACGTAGGTGTAGTCCTCCTCCTCACCAGTAGGTGCGTGTAGCATGAAGATAAGCTACGGACGCGGAGTAACAATATCCTACGCTACGATCCTGTTAGACAGGGACCTACGGTTTAAAGTGGAATCCAAACCACTACAAACATCCATGGCACCGCTGGGACTCGAATCCGAAACCTGTGGTACCGAGCGCCAGCCATTGAGGCCCCGGGTGTACATTGTATTATGGGCAATTTTTCATATAAATGGTATTCTAGATCTAAATACAAATTGATTTTGTTTTGTTATTCACCCCTTACTATTTAGATAGGGAAGAGTCTTTATACTTACTTTGAAATTTGCGTTGGCGGGTTCAGACTATATTTGGATTGACTGTATGTTGTTTTCTCAGCTTCTGATTTTTCAACGTCATACAGTCATAAGTCGCCGACGGTTAACTATTCACTACACTTAAGAGTGGCAGAGTTCAAGAAAATCGTGCATTCAGATGCCGATTGACTGAAAGAGTTTTATGTTAGATCGCTTTCTTTTCAACTATAAGAAATGCTTTTAGCAATTGTTTAGGATGAAACATTATTCTAGGTGAGTGATTTTCTTATACTTGAATGATTTAAATTGAGAGTAAGATGAATCTAATTTTTTTTTCTTTCAATTCCTTCTATTAGCTCACTCTCTCCCTATATATATCTTGTTCAAATTTTCAATCGTTCATAAAATATTTTTTTATTCCTCCCCTCAACTTTAAATGCATTTTTTTTTTTAACTTGTAGTGGATGACACTTGATGTTAATACAGTTTTTTTTAAATATTAATTCGGTAATTAAATTTAATTAATTAATTTTAGTTTTTTTTTTTAGATTTAAGTTGCATATATCTACCAATAAATGGCGCCAGATAAACATAAAAAAATGAATGAAAATTGCTTATAAAGGACTTTCTGCAATAGAGTGAAAAAAAAGTAGGAATTGACTTTAAAAATTTTTTTGGATTACTTTTCATTTCGATTGGTTAATAATTCTTAATTGGTTAATAATTTTTCTTGATAGTGAAAAAATTAGTTTAGAGGAAATTACATTGTCGAAACTTTAAAAATATTTTATTTTTAAAGTTAAAAAAAATAGCATTCGCTTCTAAACATTAATGTAATTTCCCTTAAAACTGAAATAAATTTGATTAGATAGAAACAAATATTAAAAATGTTTATGATCAGTAATTCCCTATATTCCATCATCTATTTATAATAACAAATGTTTTGTTATTAGAGAGTTTTTGCATACCGTACGTTAGTTACCGTAG
>BPLQ01012557.1:205286-215422 GCA_021605075.1 Caerostris darwini | reverse complement strand
ATAATCAATCCAAGAGATAAATCTCACTATTTATTCTTTTTCGATTCAAGATAGTACAATAAAAGCGTCACTTTTTTATAGAAGCATTTCACTTAGTCTTTATTACCCTTGCATTATCGCGGATTTCATTCTTTATCGTAAATTGAAGATTTCTTTCTCGTAATGGACTGCATATTTTAACGTGCACGTGTCTGGACTGTTTAAATGCGAGCAAGAACAACTGACCTAAGACGAGAAAAGGGAAGGGAGGGAGGGAATGTTGATCAAGTGACATTAATTGCTGTATTAGGTGAGGATTACGAGGATTTATCGGATTCACTAGGGAAGGACACTTCAATGCACTAAAATGCATCAAAGGCTCGTAGAAAAGAGATATGAAGGCATACGACAATTTGTTATACTCCTCATGTCACAAAAAGCGACCATTGCCCAAATGGTGTCCGTTTGTCTTATTCATCTGGCAAATAAATATCAGAAATGGAAGTGCTGTTGGAATTCGGTTGATAAAAAAGTATTACCTAAAGGTAAAAACAATACTAACGTTATTGAGAAAGTTGAAATATTGCTTAGAATCAAAGTATCTGCAGTTGTTTTTTTACCTAACTGGGTGTTTCCAATGTAAGATTCCTTTCTTCGGTTATTTTTTATACACTTCTCTAAAAAAAGGTAAATAGAGTATGTTTTAAGAAGTGGAATATTATTAATTTTCAGATATCGAATGTTGGAATTCAGCTCGACAAAAAATGTTACTTGAAGGAAATGGCATTATTAAGAATGGTTTAAATATTAAGAACTCGTAAATCTTCGAATTCAATCTTTCCTTTTTTTTTAAGTCAACTAGTGCGTTTACAATTTAAAATTATTTTCAATGATTATTTTTTAATATTGTTTAATGTTAGGTGATTGAATGCATCTTTTCATACAGAATGGATCATAATTCTTGTCAATTTATTATAGGTCTGGGAAAATAGACGCCATCTGGAATTCAGTTTGTTTGGTATTTAAATAATATTTTTAAAATCAATGTCACGTCGTTAAGTGAATATAAATATTGTCATGGATCAACCTTTTCGCTTTTTGTTTCTTATATCAAAACGTTTCAAATTTAAGATTTTTTCTTTATTAATTATTACAAACGTTATTCAATAAATGGGGTGGTTTTTGTCCTTTGTTTCTTGAAACGTTAAAAATGAAAGTGCGGCAATAAATTTTAAGTATCAAATAAAAGAATAAAAATATTACATTGTACATCGTTTTATAGATAATAGATGTATAATTATTGTCAATTTAATATAGGTCTGGGAAAATAGACGCCATCTGGAATTCAATTTCTTTGTCATTTAAATAATATTTTTAAAATCATTGTTATGTCGTTAAATAAATAGAAATAATGCTATGGATCAATCTTTTCACTTTTCGTTTCTTATATCAAAACATTTCAAATTTAAGATTTTTCTTGATTAATTATTACAAACGTTGTTCAATAAATGGGGTGGTTTTTGCCTTTTGTTTCTTGAAACATTGAAAATGAAAGGGCGTTGCAATGAATTCTTTTTAAGTATCAAATAAATGAATAAAAGTATTACATTGTTGAGCAAGTCAAAAGAATAATAGGAGTTAATAGATGTTCTGTTCAATTTTATTTTTTATTTACTTATTTATTAGATGCTTCCATTCTGAAATCCCTCTCTAATTAGTTTATTTAAATTTCATTTGAAGACAATGGAATATAATTATGAATAGGAAAACAATTATCGTAATTTTTTTTCTAAAAATAATGCCTGTTGAGATTCAGTTAAAGAAAAAAAAATTGTTGCCAAAATAAAAGACAGCATGACACATCTGAATATTTTTAAGCGAACCAAAAAAATCTCCGATCTAATTTTTTTACAGCTAACTTTTAATTTTCGACTAAAAACTACTGTATTTAATTAGTATGAATAAGACAGAATCTTAAAGATGGTTGAACAAATACTGAAGATATACTAGAGATATCAAATAATATAACTCTTATACTGCATGTGCAGTGAAATTCTTATTTTTCAAGTAATGGAAATTAATGTCATATGGCATTTAAAATTACAGCTATCTGAATAAAAATAATGTGTTATTCAAGCAATGGAATTACCATGCTTTTTAATATTTCTACTTGTTTGTCACATAAACTAGCAGAAAATAGCTCTTGCTCCAATAAATTTCAATAACTCATTTAACGGTCTTGCAATGCTATTGCAAACAAAATAAAATATAAAAATTAGACTTAATTTCACTTAATCAACAAATCGTCTATAGCATGACAAGTATGCCCCCACATTAACAAATAGTGAGAAAAATAACATTTTTAAGCGACATATAGTTATAATTGTTATTAAAACACTCCGTTTATCCAATAAAAAACCCCGACTCTTATATCATTAATTTTGTAAACACATATTTCACTTAATAAACAAATCGTCTATAGCATTACAAGTTTACCACCACAGCGCCAAATAGTGGGGAAAATAACATTTTTAAACAACAGATGGTTATAACTGTTATTAAAACTCTCCATTTATGCAATTAATACCCGACTCTTATGCCATTAATTTTGTAAACACATGCAAGTTTAAAAAATGTGTATTTTAAGCCAAAAACTAAATTATACGAAAGTTTAAAATTGAAACGTTAAAATCAAGTTACAACTGAGACACTCTAAAAATACTAATATAATAACATGCCTCTCGATTTCAAGTTCGAATTCTGGCTGTGGCATGGATCTCTGTTAGTGGTTAAACTGTAGATCCGGGTCTAATTAGCCTAAAGTGTGCAAAAAATTACTGTAGAGTGACATACAAACCAATGAATTTCAAAACCTCAATTAATAGTTTTGTAATGCTATGGCAAACAAATATAAAACATAAAAATTAGATTTAATTTCATTTAATCAACAAATCGTCTATAGCATTACAAGTATGCCACCACGTTAACAAATAGTGTGAAAAATAACATTTTTAAATAACAAATAAGTTTAAAAACTGCGTATTTCAAGCCAAAAACTAAATTATATGACAATTTAAAATTGAAATGTTAAAATCAAATTACAGCTGAGACATTCTAATAATACTAATATAACAACAAACCTCTCGAAAACAAATTAGATTTCTCCGACATTCTTATTAAACCCATTATTATCCAAGATCAGGTGTTCTTGATTCTATTGTAAAATATTACCAATTCAACATTCTTAGATTTAACTAACTTGTGCATTTCATTACAGTCATCAATTCATAAAAAAACCAAGATTGTTTCAAACATAGAATTTGATATGCGCTACTAGTCATTAATAAAATTGTAATTATTCGATTTGAATCGAAAACTCAGAACTGAATCCAAAAATGATGATTGCCATAGGTTGCCCTATTATTATCCAACTGTACGAACAGGTGATATTGATTTTTTTTTTTTACACACCAAGTATAATTAAAAATTACACAAAATAAAACTTTCAAAATGTGAGAGATTGCATTCATCAAAACCTATCAGCTGTTGAATTTTTTTTTTCCTCACAGTGAACAAATTAATAGATAACAATAATTTACGAGGTATTGATCTTTGATGGCACCCATTATTTACAAGGTAACTCAACTTCACCTGGCGAATGAAAATTAAAAGAAAAAAAATAACCAAGCCCTTGATTATTTCATTTGGTATTTAAAAAAAAAAATCGTCATCCTCTACGTGGTTCATCACGAAAAGTTGCATAGATAACATGTTCCCAGTCTTGCCAATGTACCTCGTGGCAGATCATTTAAACCCAGATTGCAAGCCATAAATGGAAGTGCCAATGAACTGATTATTTTGATTTTATTTATTTACTTTTTTTAAATCTCGGATGGGTTCTGTTTTAGAGAGGGTGTAACAAATAAAAATGTGATCACTTGAAGGAAGATTCGAAAAGAAAAATAATAAAAAAAATTCGATCACGATCACCTAGCCGAATGAAAACACCTCACCTTATCGTGGGATTTATGGGAGGAGACATAAAGAGTTATTCAGCTTGGTAAATAAGGGGTGATATAAAAATTAAATGACAGAAGAACCATCGCAGTACAATATTTTTTTAATGGAAAATTGAGATTTATGGTCTTCAGATTTGTTGGATTTAAAAGAAGGGATACAAAATATTATCCGGGTTGATGGAAAAATAATTATAAAATTAAATAAAAAATGAAAATTTTTATCGGTGACAA
Source organism: Caerostris darwini (assembly GCA_021605075.1). Classification (NCBI taxonomy): domain Eukaryota; kingdom Metazoa; phylum Arthropoda; class Arachnida; order Araneae; family Araneidae; genus Caerostris; species Caerostris darwini. The sequence goes on along the minus strand of BPLQ01012557.1, from coordinate 211,193 downwards.
ATAAGTATAGTAGCTATACAGTGAAAAACCAAAAGTCTATGATGCGCTTCAAATATTATACAAAATCATCTACTTAAGATACACGAAGCGAATTAACACTATATCGTGAAACAATATGAATAAAACCTGAAATTCTGCGCAAGTACTTTATAATATACAGTAGAATTTGAGAGATATTTACAAAATACTAGCAAATTTCAATGACCTTTGGTACCACAGGCTTCAGGATCGTATACTGGCTGTGGCAGGGATGTTTGTGAGTGGTTCGAAGTCCAAGTTAAACTGTAGGTCCCGGTCTAATTAGTCTAAAGTGTGCAAAAAATGACTGCAAAGTTACAAACCAAACCAATACACGCTTTGTAGTTGGAACCCGCATCTAATTAATAGTCAGAGGCTTATCTAGATTGTGAAATAATTTCTAATATTTGCATGATATGGGTCTTCGGTTCTGTGTTGTCCTTTATATATACATCTTGTGGGGGTCCGATGGCCGAGTGTCTGGCACTCGGTAACAAGGTTTCGAATTCGAATCCAGGCGGTGCCATGAAGGTTTGTAGTGGTTCGTAATCCCTCTTAAACCGTAGATCCCGGTCTAATAGGATCGTAGAGCGCCATGAGGGTAGTGTTACTTGCGTCCGTAGCATATCTTCAAGCTATACGTATCCCCTGGGTAGTACTAAATGAGTAACAGCGTTCGTCGGTGCAGCCCACACGACATGCCTTCGTCAAGGCTAGTTTGTATTCGGTTACTCACAGAGAAATGGTCAATACGGCCTAGTCCTCGACGTAATTATAAAAAATATGTATATCTTGTCCTTTTTGTATGCAAAAAAAATTTCCTCAGGGAAAGGGTGTGTGTTTTACTGCTAAATGGCTTATCGTATGCAGCGGCCTAATGGACAATTAGCTAGTGTTGTGGCATTTGGTAAAACAGACTTCAGTTTCGAATCCTGGCGAGAGAATTGGTGCTTTCCTGGGAGATTTTCAGGGGTAATTGTTCTCCCTTGCTGTTGTAAGGCAGAAAACTCGACACTTCCACACACCATGTAAGGGTAGATGGCCAAAGCGTAAATACCCTGTCACAATCATCGTCGAATCTCTTCATATCTGAAAACAGTAAATTTGATGTTTCGTAATATCTTATGGATTTAATTGCTTTTATTTTTTGAGAAATTTATTACAAATAAATGATGCTGAACAAAATTAAGTTTTATTTTCCAAATGTTTTTTTTTATTTCCAATGGCAAGAGAAAATGACAAAAACCTCTGATATCAAAAGAGTGTACCGATCAAAACACACAAAAAAAATGAAAACAATAAGAGAAAAAAGTCAATGTCTCATCAGCAAAGTTTAGCACTCCAATATCTTTTCACCTCGGAGTCCCCACTCAAATCCGGGCATCCTGCTATGTGGTGTCGATCCATGATCTCGTATTTCCCACAGAGAGAGCAATTTGGGCTATCAAATATGTCAATGTGGTGCAGATGGCTCGCCAAACAGTCATAGCCGACCGCAAGTCTCAACATCGTAGCTGGAAGGGAATGTTGAATCTCAACTGTTTAGATTGGGACAGGCCGCCTGCATTCCATTGTAGGACACAGCCTACACGAAGTTCCATGAACGTGATCACTCTTGGAACATTACTGCATGCCTACAGTGGTAGATCTTTTAGCCGCCTAGGACGTTACCAGGGTGCACCACAGAGAGGTAGATCTACTGTCGCATCCCTATTTTCCAAATGTAGAAAAAACAAATGATTAGTAATTGCAAAATTTGTTATAGTTCCTATAGGTGATGTTTCCATTTAAAATTTTTAACACTTGTCTTATAATTTTAAAGAGAATTTACTGATGAACAAGCAAGGAAATTTCAAGGAGTTAACCTTTTTCAATGTAACACATTTAAAGATATTGCAAGATTCAAATAGAATTTTCTTCATCGATCACTAACTCGGATGGTCAAATTAAAAGTTGCTACATATTTATGACTGATTATTAATCATTTGCCGTAATTCAAATTTTATTTCAGACAATCAATCTTGAAATTTATAGATGCAATGCATGTAAACATTGTTTAAAATCATGAGTTCTATCCTCATCAAAATTTTTGAGCATAATTATTTTCGCTATTACTTTTTATCATAAAAACTTTTTAAATAAGGCGATTCCAATTAAATTACATGCGATCCATAATCTCGAAATGAACTTGGGATGATGTAAACGAGAAGAGAAAATGAAACAGTGTTTAAAAAGGTTGAACACTTGTCTCAACTTAATCAACACTGTTATTTTCTTATTATATTGTTGATCATGAGAAATCTTAACACGCTGTGAACTTAAGTTCATTTCATTCACCACAGTAGCCAATAGATCGTGAGAGATCGATATAAAAAACAAATCGTGCCTAAATGGTAATTCTTAAATGCCTACACCCGTGCTACCTGAGGTTCAAAGAAGAGATAAATCAACAATCATTAATTTGTTCTGTGATGATTTCCAAACTATCGCAAATTGTATGCTTTCCTGTTGATTTTCTTCAAGGTTAAAATGCCAACAAGTACCTTACTAAAAAGATGGTAACGATTTAACGATGTGTGAGAGAATTTCGCTTATCATATGCACATACAAACACACCTTAAAATGAGTTTGCAGTCAACTCTATAAGCGCTATAATTATTTAAAAGATGAAATCTTTCTCAGTTTGAATTTTTTGCAAAATTCACATCCGCTTCTATGTTTACTTTTAAATAGATATAATCTTTAAATTAAAAATCATAAGACAAAAGTAATTAACTTTTATAATTTCTGCTAGTGTTTACTTTAAGTCAATTTCAAGAACAGCAGAATGTATTCAAATATGTTTATCGGATTTATAAAGATTTCCATAGCAGCATGTAACACTTTTTTTATCGAATCATTATTTCAAAAGTTTCCGAAATTAAAGACGGGTGTGAGAAGTAAAGTAATGGATTGATTAATGAAGTAAAGGATTGATTAACTGAATTATTAAATAATTTCACGCTTTATTCAAGATTTTTTTCTGCTGGGATTTGAGTTTGATATGTTGAAACAAAACTTTGCGAAGTACCTTAGAAGCAAGACGCTTTGATACCGTGTACTTTCCCGCTTTCTCTCTTTAAGCTATCAGATTGAAGCGTTAAAATATTTTTCTGAATTTTGTAATTATATTTTTACAATGCAAAGATTTGGGGCTAAATTAGCTAAGAAAAGTAATTATCCTTATGATTTTTGCTAATGTCTACTCTGAGCCAATCTCAAGAAAAGCTGAATGTATTCAAATAAGTTTAGCGGTTTTTCCAAGGCAGCGTGTAGCACTTTTTTTTTTATAGAATCAGTATTTCAAAAGTTTCCAAACTTAAAGATATGTGCAAGAAAATTGTGAAGTAAAGGATTGATTAAGTGAATTATTAAATATTTTCACACTTTATTCAAGATTTTTCTACTGTTATTTGAGTTTCTTATGTTGGAAAAAAAACTTTGCGAAGTAGCTTACAAGCAACACGCTTTGACACCGAGTACTTATTACTTTGCAAGGCGCTTTGACACCAAACTGGCTCTCTTTAATCTATCATATTAAAGCATTAAGCTATTTTTCTTGATTTTGTAATAATATTTTTACAGTACAAAGATTTAGCACTATTTTAATAATCTGTTCAGTTTATTTCTTCTACCGATGTAAGGTAAGAAAATATACTATCATTTCGTTAGTTTAATAAGATTCTTTGGTTTTCTAACTTTTATTTAATATTTACATTTTTTTTCTTTGTTTGCTTGACATCAGTGCAAGAAGAAAGATTTAATTTTATTTTTTTGTCTATTTATTTAATCCAGAGAGTTATTTAAGATCCAGATCCAGATAACTATTTAATTAATCCGTTAATTAAAGATATGTGTAAGAAGCTTGCAAAGGAAAGGATTGATTAATTGAATTGTTGAATATTTTCACACTTAATTCAACATTTTTTTCTGCTGTGATTTGAGTTTCCTATGTTGAAACAAAACTTTGTGAAGTACCTTACAAGCAAGACGTGTTGACATTGAATACTTATTACGCTAGCTCTCTTTAAGCTATCAGATTGAAGCGTTAAGCTATTTTTCTGGTTTTTGTAATAATATTTTTATAATGGTAAGTTTTGGGGCTATTTTAATAATCTGTGCGTACTAGTTTCAATTTATTTTTTCTACTGATGTTAAATAAGAAAATATTTGAGCATTTCTTTGGTTTAATAAGATTCTTCGATTTTCTAACTTTAATTTATTATTTAAAAAAAATTTTTTGTTTGTTTGCTTGACAGTTTAAGAAGAAAGATTTCATTCAATTTTATTGTCTATTTATTTAATCCAGATAATTATTTAATTAATCCATAAATTAATTATATGTGTAAGAAACTTGCAATGTAAAGATTTATTAAGTAAATTATCAAATATTTTCACATTTTATTCAAGATTGCTTTCTGCTGTGATTTGAGTTTCCTATGTAGACAATCCTACAAATTCCAATAATAATGTTGAGCAAAGCATTTTTTATTTAAAAAAGATACACAATTATGCAAAACAATATAATAAAATTTAGAATATTTAAATCCCTGGTGTAATAAAATTGAAATATTAATAAACTTCAATGGAAATTTTGCTGTAACTAATTAAATAGAAAAATTTAAAAAAAAAAACATTCTTTAGAACCAGTCTTAGAATTAAAAAAAAAGAAATTAATAAATTAATTGAATGAAAATCTAATTATTACCAAAAAAATATCAAAGTATTAATTTATTTTAACACAGTTTTACGGGATTTAATTATAGTACTTCATTGCCATAATTAGTGTATTTTTATATTTACTAGCAAAACTAAAAACTACTATTTACTACTAACTAAACTATTACAAAACTAAAACTAAAAACTTATATTTACTAGCATTGCATATTATTTGTTTGTCAAAATACTAATCTATGGCTTAAAAAATTATTTCCTCTGTAATTATGTATTCAAAAAGTCTTTTTTTTCTGTGATACATTAAAGTATTTAAAAAATCTATTAATTCAACCATACAACTATTTTTAGTTTAAGAAATGGTAACAGAATTTTTATTACAGAATTTTATGGTTTTGATTTGCATAAATATTTTACAACAACTTCATAAACAAGTTTAATGGGCATAAAAAAACAGTTTAACTATTTTATATTAATCTCCCCTATCACAAATTCGCGGTATTATTTTACATTCATTTTAATCAACCGCGATTTTTCGCTATGATGTGACTTGATTCAGAATTGTCGCCGTAATAATTCACTATTAAAGAAATAAAAGGTTCAGACAACGTGAATAAACCCTCCAGGATACTTGTGACTAGTTTACGAAATTGAAATCGTTCTGGTATTTCTCTGAAGAAAAAATAAAGGCTTGCATGCTTTGAAATTCAGTGATACTCAGTCACTGAATCTCTGTTTTTCTTTCATCTTTTATTTTTATTATTATTCTATTTCACTTCTTCAGCTAGAAAAGTAAAAGTTTCAAGATCATTCTTTTTTAAAAAGTGACTCCAAAGTGAAACCTGTTATATATATAAAGTGCTTAACATTATTCTTTGGAGGTGTTTTGGATGTCGGTTTAAAATGCAGACTCACGTTCTGCTAACAACAAGTGCGCAGAATTTTACTCAATTTGAATGCGAAAAAATGCCTTTTTGATGTTGAGCGAATGTAAGCTTACGTGCTGCGTTTTTTTAATCAAATCGGTTTCCTTTGAAAGATACTTTGTTGCATTCACAGATTTATCTGATGTAAAGCTTCAATAATTTCGTGAAATCACTACAATAATGTATATACGGCGACGCACTTATTTATATCATTAATATAAATAGTTGTAATGCGTTGCCATTTTAAAAG
>BPLQ01012557.1:182212-193429 GCA_021605075.1 Caerostris darwini | reverse complement strand
TGTACCACTGTGTACATATTTTTAATGAAAATGTATCTAAAACTAATGCATATTACCATAATAAAAAAGATACATAGAACCATACATACAAAGACAAATAAAAAAATTAATAAATAGAAATTGATGAAATACCTTTATGTGCATGTAATTTTTATCCTTTTGTAAAAGGTTTTTGTAATAGATTTGTATCACTGTGGGCATATTTTTAATAAAAATATATTTAAACTAATACATAGTACCATAATAAAAATGATACATAGAGCTATGCATACTAATACAATTTAAAGAAAAAATAATACATGATGTGCATGTAATTTCATTATTTTCTAAAAGGTTTTTATAATAAATTTATACCACTGTGTACATATTCTTAATGAAAATGTATGTAAAACTAATACATAGTACCATAATAAAAATGATACATAGAACCACACATACTAATACAATTTTTAAAAATTAATACATGATGTGCATGCCATTGCATCATTTTCTAAAACGTTTTTATTATAAATGTATACTACTGTGTGCATATTTTTAATAAAAATGTATTTAAAACTAATGAAATTACATTACATAGTATCATAATAAAAATTATACATAGAATCATAGATACTAATACAATTAAAAAAAATTATTACATGATGTGCATGTAATTTCAACATTTTCTAAAAAGTTTTTATAATAAATGTATACCACTGTGTGCATATCGTTAATAAAAATGGAATTAAAACCTGCAGATACGACTCGGTCTTACAAGGGGTTTAATAAATTCTATAATATATTTTATTTATGAAATTTTGTTTAGAAAAATATAAAAGACATTTTCAAAAATAAAATTTTAAAAAAATCCGAGACAACGATCGATGTACTGTAAAATATTGCAATCGATCTTTTCATATATTGTAGGGCATTTAAATTTATATATGGCATTTAAATTTTATTAATTTATTTCTAAAAAATGCCATTACAAACATCTCTCATATTTGTTTTTGATTATAGTGATATTAAGCCTTTAATATTACAAAACTTGAATTTGAAGCTGACTAAAAAATAATAATTAATTAGAAAAATAAATAAATTCTAATTGCAAACATAAATTATTTATTTCCTTTTTACTTTTTTTTTTATAGAAAAAAAGTATTTTTTTATGTTACAAAAAATGGTTATCGTATTTACCTTCATATAAGAAGCTTATTTTTCTTCAAAAATAATCTGCGAGATGGAAATGTTTCTTTTGAGGAAAAAGATGATTTTATATAAGGCCTTTCTGGGGCCTGAATGGCCGAGTGGCTAGCGCTCTGGCGCTCGGTACCACAGGTTTCGGGTTCGAGCGGCGCCATGGATGCTTGTAGTGGTTCGGAATCCACTTTAAACTGTAGGTCCCGGTCCTAATAGGATCGTAGAGCGTTGCGGGGGCATTGTTACTCCGTCCGTAGCTTATCTTTAAGTTACACGCGCCCCCTGGGTAATGCAAAGTGAGTACATTTGTGCAGCGCTTGCCTTAAGGCGACCAAGCTGTCTAAGTGTTTACCAGCTGCATTAGAAAGAAAAAAAAATATATATAAGGCCTTTCTTGAGGTTTTTTTTAAATTAATTTTATTTCTGGAAATGTTTTTTATTGAGTGAATGCTTTCGTGAGTGGCTGTAATTTTTGCGGGTGGGGTGGTCTTTGTGAAACGGGGAATCAATTAAGGAGTGTATTGGTATTAAAAATACACAGAACAGTTTATCATAGAGCTTCAGGAAATTCAGGAAAGGATTTTCAAGTGTTCCACCACTTAGCTCTGGATTTGAGATGGATAATTCTTAAAAAAAAAAAAAAAAAAACACTAAAAAGGTGCATATAAAATTTAAAAACTATTTAAAATGACCAAAAAAACTGGTTAAATGATTTTTTAAAAAACTCTCATTAAAAAGTAAAAAGATGTCTGGTTAAGACGACCAAAAAGTCCAAAAATATTTAAAACTCGAACAAAATATCTAGTTAAAATGGCCAAAAAAGACTTATTTAAAAAGTCCAAAAATATTTAAAATTTATGTTTTACTTTACTATTGTGTCCATGCTAAAAGTGATTTCGGCGATTATTAAAATGTCTGAATCAATTGAGCAAAGAACTTGCATTAAATTTTGTTTGCGGAAACGTATAGAATGTTGCAGAAGGCATTCGGTGAGCATTCCTATATTGGAAAGAAATGTTTAGAAGTGGTTCAAGAAGACAGTTCAGTTCAAAGAAGGCAGAGAACGCGTTGAAAAAGAAAAGTCCTCTGGTCGACCATCACCCCCAACCGACGAAGCTCATGTCCAAAAAATTAAAGATTTGGCGCTTGCAAACCGTCGATTTACAATTAGAGACCTTGCTGATGATGTTGGAACTTCAAAAGGATCGATCAATTCCATGTTGGGCCTCAAACGCATCAAATCTCGATTGATACCGAAAACACTGAATGCGCCAGCTCGCACTGCATTGACTCTTCGTAACTTCTTCGCCAAAAAGTAACCCATATCGTTCCACAACCACTGTATTCACACCGTGCGACTTCTGGCTATTCCCTGGACTGAAAAGACCACTCCGGGGAGACCGTTTTGAGTCGATTGAAAAGATTCAACGTGAATCGCCGCGCGCTTTAAATGCCATCTCTGCCGATGACTTTTTAGCATGCATTGAGGATTGGAAAAAAGTTGGCATAAGTGCATTGTGTCCGGAGGGGATTACTTTCAAGGCTTTGAAATAAATTTGGAAGAATAAATAAAAAAGTTTTGAAAAAAAATAATTGATCTTACTTTTTGGGCACAGTAGTAATTCACCAGAAAAAAGAAAAAAATCCGTAAATTTTTGAATAAATGATAATAACAAAATTAATTAATAGTAGTATTACAGCACTATTTTATCTTACCTTTAAAAAAATCACAATACTAACTTAACAAATAATAGTAATAACTAACGTGTACCATCAGTAATAAACTAAGCAATAACAGCTGAATGGCTAGATAACTAATTCATTACCAAAATGAGATACAGAGGTTAAACCTTTCTTTCTAAAACTAATTTAATTCCTTTTTTCATATTACACTTTTCACTTCTGCAGTCAAGCAATCACGAGGTTCATTCTCCGCGAAATGAACTAATTCGAATCATCTCGCAGCGACACGAATCGACTTCCGAATCGCGTGATCCATTCATAAATACTGTAACTTCATTCATAAAATACAGTACGGAGAAGATCACCGCCCGTATCTAAATTCAAAAACTTGAAAGACACTGCTCCGAGTTTCATGCACAATGCCTGAAACAATGCGAAACAGTAATTGAATTCACTGACCACACACCCTGAATAGCAAGATTCAAGTTCATTTCCTTCATAGCGCTTGAAGCGGATCAAATTGATTATTTAATGAAAAGTTTATCCATGGGACTAACGAATACAAAGAAATTCTCATTATACGACTCGTTCAAAATAATTTTAACTTCCTTTGTTTTGCGTTCACCGGGAAAAACGAAACGGACATTTGTTCTGGTTTTATTATTTGGTTCAAGTGTTTCAGTACATTGAAAAAAAGATATTTTTAGACAATACTGATTCTGAATTATTTAAATTTTAAGCTCGTTAATGTACTACTCTGCCCAAAAAGTAAGACCGATTTTTATTTTTTTCAAAATAAAATTTACCATTGCAAAACGAGCAATTTACTTCTGTTAAGGTATTTAATGCGTGAGCTGTTATATAATTATCTTTCACCAAATTAGAATATTTTGAGAAAATTTCGTTTTTCCTTATTTTCATATGATCTTGAATTCTTAAAGTCAACAGAAGTTGCATTCAATGTTTTTTTCCTTGCCTCTATTTCATTCTTTAAAAAATTTAATAAATCTATTACATTAGATTCTCCCTTACCATTTTGTTCTCTATTAAACTGTAAAACATAATTACTAGGAATACATTTATACAAAATAGGTAGCAATAATAATCCATATGAAACTGAGTTAACTCCTAGCGATTCAAGACTTCGTATTTGCACATTTATTTCGTAGTACAGTTTTCTTAAAGCAAATATGTCATTGGTGTTCCGAACTGGTTCTAAATTTAATAGGCGATTTGTATGAGCGGAAATTAGAAATTATTTATTTTTCCAAATTCATTTCATTGCCTTCAAAGTAATCCCCTCCGGACACAATACACTTCTGCATTTGTGATGTTCAGCATCTTTCCTTGTTAATCGGACTACCTGGTGAGAGTTTCCTGGGTTTTCTTCCACAGGAGACACAAATGCGTGGTGGTTCCCCCTTAAAATACTCCCGGACTTTGCAAACTTCCTAAAAGTTAGTGATAGTAAATCATAGGGGAAGTTCCTAAAAATAGAAAGACAAAAAGATAATGAGAAGCATATTTAAAAAATGTGCACGATTTGTTGTTATTCGATTTCTTGGAATGCACTTTCATTTCTGAGATGGCTTTGTAATTTGTTTCAATTCTTTTTTACCCATTGATTTTCTTTCGAGAGATCAATACAAGTTTTCAAGATTGTCCATTAAATGCTTTTGTCTTTGATTTATTAAAAAGGATTTATTAGATAAAATAAAATCAAAAGTGGATTTCCTCTCCTGAGTACACAAATACCGATATTAAACGAGTTGGAAAAGAAGGCATTTTAACAATGACTTACCTAAGAGTAATTCGTATTTTGAGACTGACTCGTGGCTGAACATTAGGGCTGAGGTTTAATCCTCTGGCGGCTTTGTTTCAAAAAACGAGGAGCCTCGGTGACGTTTGTGAAGTTCAGCATCTTGCCTCCTTAATCGAACTACCTGATGGGAGTTTTCTAGGTTTTCTCCCATATGATGAGCGAATGCGGGATAGTTCCCCATAAAAGTACTATCGGAGGGCGATGTCCTCCTTCTCCAGCAACACGGAGCCTTTCCCTCCATCCGTGAGTAGATGACTCATTGAATGTCCTGCCCACACTGCAGGACACTGAAGATTAGACCCAACACAAAAATATTACCAAATATTTTAATTTTTAGTGATTATATTTATTTAATTTATATTCAAATCAACTTTTTAAATTCTTTTTAGTTTTTAGTTTTTTTTTATAATTTTTTTTAATTTAAATATCATTGCCACACTGCAGGACGCTGAGTATTAGACACAACACAAAATATTACTGAATATTTTTATTTTTAGTGATTATATTTAATTTATATTCAAATCAGTTTTTAATTTTTTTTTCAGTTTTTATTTTTTATTTATTTTTTAATTTAAATGTCATTGCCTCAATGCAGGACACACACTCACATTATATTTATTTACTTTATATTCAAATAATTTTTAACAAACTACCACAAAAAACTACCTTTTATAAAACTACCACAAAAAACTGCCTTTTATAAAACTACCACAGCAATCTACCATTCTTAGAAACTTCCTCTGACAAATAAAAAATATCTGTATCTTATAAAGGTTACAAAAAATAAATAAAAAAATACCTTAAGTACAGTATTTTAAGTAGAACTATTTCAACCATTTTCTTATCATTTTTAAAATTTTGACTATAAAAAAAATGCGTTTAACGTTTTTTACCTTTTGAGTGATTTACAATTCAAACAATAGTAAAATTTTTGAACAATATCCCCGCAAACAATTTTCAAAAAATTCTTCATGGTATTTGAATATCTGATAAAAAAAATCGTTGCAAATGTGTAGGCTAGTCTTAAAATAACTGTATATTTTCAAGACTAACAACTGCACATTTTGAAGAAGTGATGCATAATTTGAAATTTAACATTAAAGTGAAATGTTCTTAGTATGCCATTTTACAGTACGGATATTTTATTATTTCCTTGACAGCTCAGTTTTGGAAATTTTAAGGCAACATAATTCATTTTATTTTTCCTTTTGAATAGCCCCGAAATAAAAAAAACCTGGTTTTAAACAACCAGTAACTCTTTTGCCTTACTATCTTGGATATTATATGAAATATTTTTTTTGTTCTAATGCAACTGGCAAACACTTAGACAATGCAAAAAATTACAAATGCAAACACTTCGATGCCTTAAGGCAAGCGCTGCACCGACGTTACTCACTTAGCATTACCTAGGAGGTGCGTGTAGCTTGAATATAAGCTACGGATGCGGAGTAACAAAACCCCCGCAACGCTCTACGATCATGTTAGACCGAGACCTATTGTTTAAAGGGGATTCCGAACCACTACAAACATCCATGGCATCGCCGGGACTCGAATCCGAAACCTGTGGTACAGAGCATCAGAGCGAATTATGTGAAATTATATGAAATATTTATATGAAATATTTTTCATATATATCCCAATATATGAAATATTTTCTATGAAAAATGTATAAATGATAATAAATAGTATTTAAAAATATGAAAAAAAAACTTTGGATAAAGTGTAAGTATAATAATAGATTTGGATACAACAGAAACAAAATTAACATTTTAGAAATAAAATAATGAGAAGGCGGATTCTCTTGCCAAAAAAGGAACAACCATCACCCAAACCTTTTGTAAAGACATCTCTTTTCACTCGTTGAAACTGATGATCCGGGAGTTTTTCCGGAATAGTCTATCTGATAATTTACGTGAAGGCAACTCATCTAAAACCTGGTTTAACTTTATGCTAAACATCCCTGATCAGCCCAGGTATAAAGCAGTTGTCCCTTTCAGACTCCTGACGGGCCATGATTGTTTGGCCAATCACCTTTTCCGGATGGAAATATTTGAAAGCCCAAAATACATACTCTGTTGTCTTGGAGAGGACACGGATTCGTCCCACCTTTCTATCTGCACTGCACTTATTTCCTCTACTGCGTATTGTCTTTATTGGGAGGGTAGGGTCCTTATGGGCTAAACATGTCCCTATGTAATTTCCTTCGATTCTCATTGCAGTTTTCCTTGTGTTCTTTTTATTTTATTGCTTATTGTAGCCTGCCATCGGAAATAAAAATAAAAAATAATAAAATAAATTGCAATAGAACAATATGATCATTTATTGGCCAAGTACCAAAACCGGCTTGATGGCCAATTGACTAGCGCTCTGGTACCACAGGCTTCATGGTCCAATCCTGGCGGTGGCATGGATGTTTGTGAGTGGTTCGGAATCCATGTTAAACAGTAGGTCCCAGTCTAACTATCCTAAAGTGTGCAAAAAATGACTGCAGAGCGACAATCCAAACTAAGCCTAGTGCCAAAAGGACTCGGTGTCGAATCTGCTGGGGAAGTTCGTTGCAATCCCCGTTTTTGGGACTGAAGAGACTCGATGAGGATTGTGACCCCATTTATGCATTTCTTTGACAATCTGGCTGTCTGGTGGAATTTTTCTAGGCTTCCTACCCTGCAGGAAAATGTGGCGCAGTTACTTCTGAAAGTCTTAGTTGGAGGCATTTTCCATCCATCTTTGCAGGGGTGGAGTGAATAAGTAGCATACAAGGACCACATATATACAAAACAAAAAATGAATACTACATTTTTCACTTCTCATTTTTGATTCATTACATAATGTATTAAATCTATTGTATACAAATAAAAATATATTGTATTAACATCAGAGACCAAAGAGAATTTTCCTAGGTATAATTTTAAAACTAATGGCATAATGTTTTCCTCTTGAACTTTTCTTTCTTCTTTCTTTTTTCTCTTTCTTCTTTATTCAATATATATAATTATATATATAATTTTAAAAATCATTAATATGGGCCAGAATGGCCGAGTGTCTAGCGCTCTGGCGCTCGGAGCCACAGGTTTTGAGTTCGAGTCCCGGCGGTGCCATGGATGTTTGTAGTGGTTCGGAATCCGCTTTAAGCCGTAGGTCCCGGTCTCCTATGACTGTAAGAGCGTCACGGACTCAAAGTCAGACTTCTAGCTACAGGTGCTCCATCACAACAGAAGCTGCTTCCTTCCCCTTCAATCATGAGTCCATATGGGCTCGTGGGCTTCGCCTAGATGTCTACCAAGTGGGATAAGAAACAACAACATAATCATTAATATTATAAATTATTACATAATTTATAATATTCAATATATATGTATTCATAAAATATAACTTCTATAGCTCTAACTATAAGCAATAATTATCCTCATCGTAAATAATTTTACTTCTCTATACTCATCTACGTCTTTAAAACTGCTTGCAAGTCTCTATATAATATATAAATCTCCATTTAAAGTAATAGCATTTTCAACTATAATTATGATTCTCAGTTATTATAATGGACTGTTAATCTGTCTTTATTATATTCCTTTATATTTTGTGGACTTTGTGTTCTTGTTAATAGCACTCACACATGTTCTCTTACACAAGTGAACTGTATTTTTAATCACACTCACACAATAAGTACTCACAATGAAAAACTTAACGTTTTATTTACATGACAGTCACAGCAACTCGCAGCCGTGCTGTTCACTCTTGCCGATCAGACACTACACTACTCAGACTCGGACTTATGCGCACGCAGGCGCATGCGTATGCATACACTTTTTTCCCCGCTAGAGGCATACTTGTGCGTAGGTACGAACAGTAATCAATATCATATTTTGTAAGAATACAAAATAAAGGCTTATCACTTTATTAATTATGAGGAAGTATCTCCAATAAGTATCGTTAAAACACGATTCATATTGATTGAATTATCACTCCGAAATCAAATTAGTCCTAAAAATTTAAACTAAACAGATGAAAAACTATACAAATGTATTAATGCCCGACTCGTGGCCTAGTGGCAAAGTGCGCAGTTGACTAGACCTAGGTTTGAATCCGCTGGTAGAATTTTTGCTTTCAAAAAGGAGGAGACTCGATGGCTATTGTGACAATGTGTAAAAAGCGTCTCATATTGATAGTGGAGCTGGTAGGAGTTTTCCAGGTTTTCTCCCATACTGCACGCAAATACGGGATAGTTACCCATAGAAGTCCTCCCGAAAGGCATTGCCCTATCTTCATCACCCGTCGGTGGATTGCTTGTGGGATACATTAGTGGTGCACAAAAAAGTATTCTATTTATAACATTTAAAATATCCTTAAAAAATGGGTATTTCTATGACATGTTTTAAAGAATAAAACCTTCAATTTTTGCTATTTCTCTGTTTAGTGATTAATTATTAATTAATTCTTGTGATAATCAGCGTAACAGCTAATTGTTGATGTATTTAACATTCTATTATTTATGCTTATTAACATTTTAAGAGCAATGTTATTGTGTATAGCTATGATATTTGCATTGAATAGAAATGAATGTATATTAAATTTATTACGATCATTTCTTATAGCATTTATTTCAAGGTTATGGCCACCGGAAGGATTTTGTAATACATGAAATGTCCTTCAAAATGCATCAATTATTAACTTAGAAGATCCCTCCAAAAAATTCTTTAGACATTTTATATAGTTTTTAAAAAACTCATTGGAGACTTCTACACATGAATACTTTGTAAACTAAAAATTCCACTTTTTTTTCCATGTGACTCATTGTACATAAAAGTTGACTTGGACTTCTTGGGTAATAAAATACCTGTCAACAAAATAGAAGCAATAAAAGGGGCCAGCAACCGACCTTTGCCAATAAAACACAAAATAAGGAAACATGTTTGGATGATGCGTGTCTAAAGAACTACAGGTGCAGCCCCCTGGTGAGTTCTTATGAATTATGACGTGACTCCGAGAAGAAAGTTGAATATATCTAAATGACAAATTACAGTGGGGCGAAATTTTTGCTACATTGATTATTCACAAAAATGGTACACTGAAAGTAACATTTTGTGCCGTGGCATTATTTTTTTCATCAATATTTATCGTTTAATTAGTTAATCACTGCGTAAACTTGAAGCAATATTTCTATTACGATGACCATTAGTTTTTGTAGTAAAGAGCAAACCAAAAAAAGTTATTAGAAGAAAGAGAATGCTTTTATTTATATTTTTTAATTGTTATTATTATTTACATTATTCAGATTTTTAACTGGTAAAAATAAATTTCTTAATGAAAGAGAAGCCCTGTAATATTCATTATCATCATCAGTGGCGCAACAGCCCCATGGCGGGCCAAGGCCGACTGCCAGACTTAGAGACAAGAGATGTTTTTCTTTTTACGAAGTAGGGTTGTCAGTCCTACTCCGACGCTCTACACGCATATTAGATAGGGACCTACTGTTTAAATTGAATTCCGAATCGCTAGAAACATAAATGGTACCACGACTAAAACTAAAACCTGCGGCACTGAGAGTCAGAGCGCTAGTCACTCGGCCATCAGGCCCCAACATTTATTGTAAAACATGTTGTTGTTCTAATGAAGCTGGCAATATAGAGACAGTTAATCTTTATGCCATAAGCAAGGGTTTCACCTCTGTTACTCATTTAGCACTACCCAAAGGGCACGTGTAGCTTGAAGATATGCTACGGGTGCCAGTAATACTACACTTAACAACGCTCTACGATCTTATTAGACCGTGGCCTACAGTTTAAATTAAATTCCGAAACACTACAAATATACATGGCACCACCGGGACCCGAACCAGAAACCTGTCACCAAAGCGCTAGGCACTCGGCCATCAGGCCCAACGTTTATTGTAAAACATAATAATACCAATTGTATACAATACACCATTATAACTGATCTAACCCTTCCTGATCAGGAATTTTTTTGCTTAATAAAAAAAAGGTATGATTTAGTTTGGTGTTGATAAGCTTATTAAAATAAATTTTGAATCCAATTTTAAACAATTATATTTTCTTCAAGTTTTGTACTTTATAAAGTTTGCCTATTGAAATATATAGAAAATGTTTCAGCATAATTCTAAGCATCTTATTTATTGCCTGACTACTCCTTGTTATGTGAAAAATGTCTGAAGAAATTCAATAATTCTTTTGCTATTAATTGTATAAATAAAATATTAGTCCACCTATTTGCATTTCTTGATAACTTACCTTGCGTAATTCTTCAAATGCTGTCAATCTGAGGAGGTCCTTAAAATCAAAAATTAATTATCAATTGTATAATAACGAAAAATAACTAAATTATTAATTGTATACTAATGAAAAATAACTAAATTATCAATTGTATAATAACAAAAAATAACTAAATTATCAATTGTATAATAATGAAAAATAACTAAATTATAAATTGTATAATAACGAAAAATAACTAAATTATAAATTGTATAATAACGAAAAATAACTAAATTATCAATTGTATAATAATGAAAAATAACTAAA
>BPLQ01012557.1:169752-180705 GCA_021605075.1 Caerostris darwini | reverse complement strand
AAAAAAAAAAAAAAAAAAAAACTCGCATCAGTAACGATATCTCATGGTCACAAAAATAAATAATTAAATAAATGATAATAGAGAGTTTTTGCGTACCGTACGTTAGTTACCGTAGGTCGTCCGTTAGCTTTTTCTCCCTAGCGCGCATGCTCATAGGAAACTGAGCAGGCGCGCTAGGGAGAAAAAGCTAACGGACGTCCTACGGTAACTAACGTACGGTATGCAAAAACTCTTTAATAATAATAATGAAAAACTTCCGGTAAAGAAAAAACAGACAACAATATATTTTATAAACAGATTAAAACACGCCCGACTCATGGTTCAGTGGTAACGTGCGCTGCTGGCGACATTGCTGTTGACTCTGTTTCAAAACAGAGGAGACTCAAAGGCGCTTGTAATTTTCAACATCTTACCTCGTTGCCTGGTGGGAGTTTTCCGGACTTCCTCCCATACGATACGAAAATGCTGGGTAGTTCCGCCTAAAACGGAGGAAGGCACTGCCCTCCTTCTTCAGCGACACGGAGTCGAAATCAGACTTCTACCAACGGATGCTCCATCACAATAGAAGCTGCCCCTTTTTCCTCCATCCATGAATAGACTACTCATGGGATGTCCATCCCACGTTGCCGGACACTGAGGATTAGTCACCACAAAATTAAAACACTGATAAAAGCAACGGAACACTTCCAAGAATGTAATAACTGAAAAAATGAGAATACGTTATAACTTGTTTAACAAGTAACGAAACATAGCTTAATACCTTTACTTTTCTTAATAAAGTTGAGCCAGCTTTTTAAAAAAGAATATTCTTTAAATGCTTTTCTAAGATCCGTTAGGATCTAATCGTAAAACAAGAATCAAATTCGTGATATATGATTACGGTATGATTTGCTCATATCTTAAACTAAGATATGAGCAAAACAAAAGAAACTAAAAATAAATTTCAACAAAGTCCGTCTTTCCGAAATAGCGAATTTCTTTAATAAACGCGAATTGTCGAGATCATAATGTAGAGAATGCCATGTAGTATCTCATGAATACGATGGAAATTTTCACCTAGTTATTTAGCTGTGCTGAATAGGTTTCTTGTTGTAATCTCAATCCATCGATTTCCTATCTTGATAATGATAGGAATAACTATTGCAAAGCTTGACCAAGAACTTATCGGAAAAGGGAATATGGAAATTGTGTTTCTGACTTTGCTATTCTTTCCGATAGGCTTACTTTCTATTGGGTTTTAGAGTGCAGTTATAAAATTGGGGGTATCAGATGCGGCAATCAGATCTCCAGATCTCAGAAAGAGATCTTTTCAGAGATCTTTGATTGGATATCCTCCTGGGTACTCTGTTTGTGGCCATCTCAAGGAAGGATCTATTTTTACCCACATTTTCATAAATCGCTGGAGATTCTTTCAGATCGTTTTCCTTGTTTTTGTAAACTGAAATTTGTCTAATGCATCATTCTTTTGGGTAAGAATGCAAATTGACTTTAATCCCTTATGTAATGTGAGGTTAAAACTTCATCAATAGATGAAGCAGTGTATTACACTTACAATCGTTTTATATTTTTCGTAGCGAAAAAATATGTAAATTGTTGAAAAGACTGAAAATTGAATCAAAGTAATTTATCAATGTTTGCTAAATTACTTTGCATAAATTTTCATTCTATTGTTGTAAACAATGTTAATTATTAATTGACAAACAGTTTTTTATTGTTGTTGTGACTAATCCTTCGTGTCCGGCAGTGCCGGCGGCCTGATGGCCAATTGACTAGCGCTCTGGCCTTTGGTATCACAGGCTTCTGATTCGAATCCTGCCGATAGCTTGGATGTTTTTTAGTGGTTCGGAATCCCTGTTAAACTATAGGTCCTGATCTATTTAGCCCAAAGTGTGTAAAAAATGACCGTAAAGTGACAAACTAAACCAATTCAAACCGGCGACATGGGACGGACACCCCATGAGTAGTCTACTCGTGGATGGAGGGAAAGGAGAGTAGCTTTTGTTATGATGGAGCTTGGTAGTCGCTGAAGAAGGGGGACAGTGCCTTTTGAGAGGACTACCTTGCATTTGCGTATCTTATGGGGGGGAAATCCGGACAGAAACCTCCATCAGGTAGTTTGACTAACGAGGCAAGATGCTGAACATTACAAATGCCATCGAATCTCCTCGTTTTTGAAACATGGCCTACAATAAAGCCGCCAGCAGAATGACCTCAGCCCTAATGCTCCCCAGCGGCGCGAGCCGCCATGAGTCGGGCAGTTTTTTTAAAGCATTCAATATAGAGTCGTTTCAATTGTTTCATATTTTTCGTAGCGAAAAAATATATAAATTGATGAAAATACTGAAAATTGATGCAAAGTAATTTATCGACAGTTTGATATCACTCGTCACGACGAGTAACCACTCGTCACAAGGAGTTCAAATTTGAACTGAAGATACTTGAAGAAAGGGGAAACAGTATCGAATAAAAAAATCAAAAAGAAGTTCCATTGATTTTTCCCATCCAATTTGGTATGACCTTGCCGTGGTGGATGGGCTTTCCACAAACAGTGTCACAACTGTCATTTTTTCATTTCACAAGTCATTTTTTCCTTCAAAAAGCCGAAACAATCAAGCGCATTGAACACTAAAGTTGATTTAATGTGCAACGCATACCAAATACGTTGTATTTTCGTTTTAAAATATCACTGGCAGCCGAATTCACTTTCTTAATGCGCTTACAGCGACATCTATTAATACACATTGGAAATTTTTTTGATGCAGTACAGTTCCCCCCTTCTTCAAGTATCTTCAGTTCAAATTTGAACTGATTGTGACGAGTGTTTCTTTTTTTACAGCTTTTTGTAAGTAGGATTTTAATCACTCTGTACTTTCAAATTGCAAAAAATGCATATGTGTGGCCACGGTCTGTGCATCCGTGATTCAGTGTAACGGGTTATGTAAACGCCGAATTCGCTACACTTTGGCCATATCAGAGGTCAATGAATTGATAACCAAGCGCCAAGCGTGATAATAAAAAATGCCAGCTTTAAAACATTCAAAATAAATTAATCAGCAAAATTTATTTTTGTGCTACTTCATCTGGCAAACACTTAGACGATTGTCTTCGATGCCTTAAGGAAAGCGCTGCACCGACGTCACTCACTTAGCACTACCCAGGAGGTGCGTGTACCTTGAAGAAAAGTTACGGACGTGGAGTAGCAATAACCCCGCAACGCTCTACGATCATGTTAGACCGGGACCTACGGTTTAAAGTGGATTACGAACCACTACAAACACCCATGACACCGCCGCAAACATCCATGGTACTGAGCGCCACAGCGCTACCCACTCAGTCATTCAGGCCCCTAACGCAACATATTATTTTATATTAATTTTATTATTACTAAATAACTGGAAAAAGCATGAAATCTTCCAAATTTTATAATAAGATCCATCATCAGTTTATAAAAAAAAATTTAAGTTCTCGTCTTGAACTCCAGCTAATTTGAATGCATGTTCCAGTACTTTCGAATTGCAAGAAATGCATATGTGTGACCAAGGTCTGTGCATCCGTGATTGAGTGTAACGGGTTATGTAAACCTGGGTAACGCCGAATACGCTACACTTTTGCCGTATCAGTGGTCAATGAACTGATAACCAAGAGCCAAACATAATAATAAAAAATTGAATGAATTAAATGAATGAATTAGCAAAATAAGTAATGAAATAATACTCCTCATTATAAATTTCTCCTCCAGATTAGTTCTCCTTTAATTTCAGCAACTCTGATGAATGGCAGAGTAAGTTGGCATAGCTGGTGACATCTGACAATTACGGTGTGTGTTATCAAATTTATTCTTGTCATGCAATAAATTTACCTTCTTCTTCTTCTTCTTCTTCTTCTAGAGAATTACATCATCTGTTTCCAGGTACACTGATTAAAACGCTGTTATTGCGTTCATTTCATTTTATGCCTAAAATCTCACGGGCACTTAATCTTCCTTGTTAGTTAATCGAGCTCTCCTCTTTGTTAATTGTTAATACCACATTGGATGTCGCTGGATTGAGCAGACATTTTTGTGATTAAGTTCTTGATGAATCTTTACAATTGGTATAAACAGTTCAAAGAAGGCAGAGAACGCGTTGAAGACGAAGAGCTCTCTGGTCGACCATCCAACTCAACCGACGAAGATAACGTCCAAAAAATTAAAGATTTGGTGCTTGCAAACCGTCGATTTACAATTAGAGACCTTGCTGATGATGTTGGAATTTCAAAAGAATCGGTCAATTCCATTTTAAAAGAAGTTTTGTGCTTCAAACGCGTCAAATCTCGATTGGTACCAAGCATGATAATAAAAAATCCCAGTTTAAAACATTCGAAACAAATTAATCAGCAAAATAAGTACTGAAATAATACTCCCCATTAAAAATTTCTCATCCAGATTAGTTCCCCTTTACTTTCAGCAAATTTGCTGAATGGCAGAGTAAGGTGCTTAAACCTGGGTAACGCCGAATTCGTTACAGTTTTGCCGTATCAGTGGTCAATGAACTGATAACCAAGCAGCAAGCATGATAACAAAAAATTGAATGAATTAGCAAAATAAGTAATGAAATAATACTCCGCATTATAAATTTCTTTACTTTCAGCAAATTTGATGAATGGCTGAGTAAGGTGGCATAGCTGGTGACATCTGGCAATTACGGTGTGTGTTATCAAATTTATTCTTGTCATGCAATAAATTTACCTTCTTCTTCTTCTTCTAGAGAATTACATCATCTGTTTCCATGTACATTGATTAAAACGCTGTTATTGCGTTAATTTCATTTCATGCCTACAAGCTCACGGGCAGTTAATCTTCCTTGTCAGTTAATCGAGCTCTCTTCTTTGTTCATTGTTAATACCGCATTGGATGTCGCTGGATTGGGGCAGACATTTTTGTGATTAAGTTCTTGATGAATCTGCCACGCCAGGTTATCCGAATAGGAGATCTGAGAAGCTCGCCAGTCGGTTAATTGGGTTTTTGTCTGTAATGTTCAAGCGAGAAATGAAAAATGATGAATTTATGAAGATGCGCGCCAGCATTCAGATCGGAATTAAGTTACCTATGGACTTCAACATTATCAGAAATCATTAATAATTTCCCAGTTTTTTGTGTCCCCGAAGTGTTTGTTTTATTGGCTCAAACCAACAGAATTTACGTATTTGCAAATTGAATTGGCTTTTATATCAATTATTAATCATTCATCGGTTATTAATCATTTATTCCTTCTTTAGAATAAGTAATCATTTATTATTTTATTTCTATCCTTACTCTTTTAGGGATAAAACCCTTTTAAAGTACTATGTATACTAGGGATATATAGCCACTGGTTATATATGGGCCTATATAGCCACTAAGTGCCACAAGTTTTGGGTTCGAGTACCGGCGGTGCCGTGGATGTTTACAGTGGTTTTGAATTCACTTTAAATCGTAGGATCCGGTTTAATATGACTGTTGAGCCCCACAACCCTACCCCTTAAAAAACAAAACATCTCCTGTCTAGAAATCTGCCAACAGGCAAACGGCCTTTGCCCAACATGGGACTGTTGTGCCACTGATGATGATAATGATAATGGATATAGATAATAACACTTATGCTGATAATTTGTACTTATCTATGGTTTGGTTTGTCGCTCTGCGGTCATTTTGTGCACTTTCGGACTAATTAGACTGGGACCTGCAGTTTAACGTGGATTCTGAACCACTAACAAACATCCATACCACCGCCAGGATTCGAATATGAAGCCTGGGGTACCAAAGGGCAGTGCGCCAGTCAATTGGCCATCAGCTGCCCTACTTTATTATGAGACGTTTGTAAAAATTTCGCTGGACTTTTAAACATTATTAATATTATATGACCAAATAATTTCATACATTATTAATATTTTCTACAGATTTTGATACACTATTAATCTCTCTACTATTTTATACTATTAATCGCTCTACGGTAATTTTGTAAACATTTTGGGCTAATTAGACCGGAACCTACAGTTTAATGTGAATTCTGAGCCACTAACAAACATCCATGCCACCGCCAGGATTCGAATCGGAAGCATGTGGTACCGAAGACCAGAGCGCTAGCCAATTGGCCATCAGGCTTGCCGTACTTTTCTATGAGTTGTTTGAAAAAATTTCGCTAGACTAGAATAATTTGATACACTTTTAATATATTCTACAGATTTTGATACACTATTAATATTTTCTACAGATTTATTAAGTATCATGTGCCCTGGAGGGACCTCGTGGTGAGTTCATTGGGTTTCGAATGGAGTAACTGTTTCAAGTTCAGCATTTCCGAATGTTCTGTATCTGTGACAGAAAGGGCCAGATAAATCTGTAGAACGGAAAGTTTTACTTTGAATATTGGGAGGTTGGAAAGGGTGGAGAATCCCTCAAGAGAATCCCTGGGGGCGATTCGTTCCAAATTGCGGCGGCATCAAAGTTCAACTCTATTGAGGCAATTTACAATGCTTCAAAAGACTTTTCTCCTTATTAGGAGCATAAATAAGAATAAATTAATACATGATTAATGATCTTAAATAATAAGTAAAGGAATGAATGATTTATAGTAGATGAATGATCATTAAATATTTGATAATGAATCTGATTTTATTGAGGTGGATGCATCATCATTAAATATCATTATAAATAATACATCATTTATTATTGTAAATTTAATTGTGTATCGTTAATGTCGAAATCGGCATTACATAACACAAAATTCCTCGCTTATTACCCGAGTTATCGCGGTGGATTTCATGAATATCAATTAAGTTTGTGCAGAAGTGATCGTTGATTTCAAAAATATAATGCACGTAATTTTGGTTTTGCATCACATTTTTAATTTGTTTTTTGTGCATTCACATTTTTGTGTATATTTTAACTATGTAAAATATTTCAAACAAACAAGATTCATGAACTTCACTTTATTTGTAATTTTGTGAATCCATAAAAATTTCTCGTAACCTAGATCATCTTAAACTATTTTTAAGTGTGGTACTATGTTAAGTATGGTAAGTATGCCTTATGGCCGATAAAGAAAAGGGGCCTGATGGCCGATAAAGAAAAGGGGCCTGATGGCCGAGGTACTAGCTCGGTGCCACACGTTACGGGTTTGAGTCCAGCTGGTGCCGAGTGGATGGATGTAGTGGATGTTTGTAATGGTTCGGAATTCACTTTATTCCGTAGGTCCTTGTCTAATATGACTGTTTGGCACAAGGCTGACAACTCTATCCGTAAAAAGAAAACATCTGTCTCGAAATTTGTTCAAGAGAAAATCTCAGTAGTAGGCAGACGGCCTTGGCCCACCATGGGGCTGTTGTGCTAATGAAGAAGAAGATTTTGTAAAGATAAGGGGCGATAAAGAAAAGGGGCCTAATGGCCCAGTGACTAGCACTCTGGTGTTCGATGCCACAGGTTTCGGGTTTGAGTCCAGCTAGTGCCATGGATGTTTATAGTGGTTCGGAATTCACTTTAAACCGTAGGTCCCGGTCTCATATGACTGTTGGACATAGGGCTGACAACCATACCCGTAAAAAGAAAACATCTCCTGTCTCGAAATTTGCCAGTAGGCAGACGGCCTTGGCCTAGCATGGGGCTGTTGTGCTAATGAAGAAGATGTTTAAAGAAAAGAATTCATAACGGGTTCACAATCTGAAATCAATAAAACAAATATAAATATGATTCAGGAAGAAATAGTGTATAAGAGTTCAGTGCTTTTATCAGTTAATATACAGGGTGATTATAATTAAAGTCCCACTTTCAAAATGCTGTAAAAAAAGAGCCACTCGTCACAATGAGTTCAAATTTGAACGAAAGATACTTGATGAAAGGGGAAACGGTATGACATCAAAAACAAATTCAAAAATAGGTCCACCGATTTTTCCCATCCCATTTGGTATGACCTTGCCGTGGGGGATGGGCTTTCCACTGTCAGTGTCACAACTGTCGAATGACTTGGGAGTCATTTTTTCCGTCAAAAAACCGAAACAATCAAGTACACTGAACACTGCAGTTGATTTATTGTACAACTCATGCCAAATACATTGTAATTTCGTTTCATAATACCACTGGCAGCCGACTTCCCTTTCTTTGTGCCACTTACAGTGCCATCTATTAATACAATTTGGAATTTTTTTTGATGCTGTACCGTTTGCCCCTTCTTCGAGTATCTTCAATTCAAATTTGAACTCATTGAGATGAATGTTCCTTTTTTTTACAGCATTTTGAAAGTGTGACTTCAATTATAATCACCCTGTACATGTAATTTAAATCATTTTTTGTTTTCAAATTGCGATATTTTGGTTTTACTTTGCGATTTCAGATTGCGATATATTTTTAACTTTAATTATCGTCGCAATAATTCTGAAAAGTAAGATAGGGAAAAAACAATTTATGATTGCAAATTAAATTTTTTTTTTTTTTTACCTTCAAAATAACCATTCACATGAAGCAAGTTATTATTAATTTAGATACTATGCATGAAATTTTTATAAGTGGGACAGTATATAAAATATTCAACTGTGGCAATAATATTCAACTGTGTGACTATTGTATTAGAGTTGTGAAATTTTAATTTTAAAACTGCGCTAATAGCATCTGAGTAGCTTACAGATTTAATATTTCACTAAATTTGTAAGAAATGTTATGTAAAAAAACAATACACAACATAAAATTGCTCTATAAAAGATTTTCTGCGTAACATGATCATTAATAATCTTGAATTTATTAGCAACTTATTATTTAGAATTTATTAATCTAATTATTATCAGAATTTATTATTTTAATATGATGATTCTCGATCATGATATTAAAATAGAAATTGATTAGATTTACTTAGTATATCAAAATATCCTAATTTTTAAACAAATATTAACGACAATAGTTCTTAGATGTAATTCGAAGTTGTGTGCTTGAAGTTGAAGATGGATTGGATATTAAAATTTATTATTTTAATATCATGATTTTAGATCATGATATTAAAATACGAAATTGATTAGATTTGTTGTTTTTTATCCCCACTTGGTAGACATCTAGACCAAGCCCACGAACCCGTATGGACTCATGGTTGAAGGGAAAGAGGGCAGCTTCTGTTGTGATGCAGCACCCGAAGGTAGAAGTCTGATTTGGCTTCGTGATACTCTACAGTCATATGAGGCCGGGACCTACGGCTTAAAGTGGATTCAGAACCACTACGAATATCCCTGACACCACCGGGATTGAAACCTGTGGTCCCGAGCGCTAGACATTCGCTCATTCAAGCACCATTGATTAGCTTTACCTTCATATATCCTTATTTCGAAACAGATATGAGTGATAATGATTCTTAGATATAAATCGAAGTTATATGCTTGAAATTGAAATTGAAAATCGAAGTTGTATGCTTGAAATTGAAATTGAAAATCGAAGTTGTATGCTTGAAATTGAAATTGAAAACCGAAGTTGAAGATGGAATGGATGTTAGAATTTATTATTTTAATATCATGATTTTCGATCATGATACTAGAATATGAAATTGATTAGATTTACCTTGATATAATATATCAAAGTATCCTTATTTCTAAACAAATATTAATGACAATGAATGATAATGATTCTTAGAGGTAAATCGAAATTGTGTGCTTGAAGTTGAAAACCGAAGTTGAAGACGGATTGGATACTTTTTAAAAATATTATTTCAATACTTATGTCGTTATCGATCATAGTTCTCAATTACGAAATGCAAAAAGTTGACAACCGTATCTCAAATGTTCCGTCAAAACCTCAATTAACAATGATTTCCTCATTGAACAAGATCCAACCCTCAATTTAAAAGCAGAAACATCGAAGCCTTGAAATAGTAAACTGATCTCTCTCCTTTCACCTCTCCATTCACGTGTTACATTAAGTCAAAAAATAAAAGTAACATTGAAAAACGAAAACAACGATTTCATCTCCTTTCACTTAATCGGTCCAGTCAAGGTCTTCAACATCAGCTTATACTTTTTGATAGTGAATTTATTCTAAAAGCAAAAGAAATTCTTTTTGTAAGTCAGTAAAACTCTTCCTGTGCTGCCTGATGTGTGTTAAATGGCCTGGAAAGGTAGGGGGTCTGGCACTACATCCCTACTGTTTACAATGCCTTATCGGCACACATTCTAAATAGCGAAATAGAGGTGTTTTAACAATTTGGCTCGTCTGACCTTCAGTTATATAACCTTCAGATTTTTCGAGTGCCTTCTTGTACGTTATGTTCCATGATCTACGGGAATGAAAAGAACGAAGAGAAGAAAGAAAGGTTGGAATTTTTCTCAGCAGTGAATGTTTAGCCGAGGACAAAACTGATATTTTTTGAAAAGTTGTAATTGAAGTTCTGGTGTAGGGTTTTCCAATCATTTTTATTTGTAGTTTTACAATCATTTTTGTAGCGTTTTGCAATCATTGCTTTGTAGAGATTTACAATCTTTTTTTGTAGTTTTACAATCATTTTTGTAGCGTTTTACAATCATTTTTGTAGTGTTTTACAATCATTGTAGTTTTACAATTTTTTTGTAGAACTTTACAATTGTTTTTGTAGAGTTTTACAACCATTGCTTTGTAGAGATTTACAATCATTTTTTGTAGTTTTACAATCATTTTTTGTAGTTTTACAATCATTTTTTGTAGTTTTACAATCATTTTTGTAGCGTTTTACAATCATTGTTGTTAGTTTTACAATTTTTTTTGTAGAACTTTACAATCGTTTTTGTAGAGTTCTGAAATCATTTTTTGTAGTTTTACAATTTTTTGTAGAGCTTTACAATTGTTTTTGTAGAGTTTTACAATCATTGCTTTGTAGAGATTTGCAATCCTTTTTTGTAGTTTTACAATCATTTTTTGTATCAATTTTTGTATTTTGTGTAATCACCATCATATTTTGTACAGTTTTACCATCATATTTTGTACAGTTTTAC
>BPLQ01012557.1:115411-140855 GCA_021605075.1 Caerostris darwini | reverse complement strand
CTTTTCAGGGTAATTTAAAAAAATGAAAAAAGAGCTATCACTTTTAAAATACAGTAACCCCTCGATTAAAATCTACATGGGAAAATTCATTTCAGGGTAATTTAAAAAAATGATTAAAGAGCTATCACTTTTAAAATACAGTAGCGCCTCGACTAATCACTCCTCGTTATAGAGATATTTCTCGGATATTCAATATTTTCCGGATAATTCAAGCCCGTTTTTTAAGTAAAGAAGTCACATAACTTTTAGAAAATCGTTCTCTTTCAATGTGTCGCGCGTCTCTTGGGGGGAGGGGGTGCAAGTGTCCTCCTGTCCTTTGACAGAGAGTTATTGTATATATGTTAAACCACTTATTCTCAAAGGGTGCGTCCTAGAGGATTTCCATGGTCATCCTGTAGCATTCCAGAAAAATATGTGCAAAGATATAAAAATAAATATAGCTACTCTTTTTCTTGTCAATTTTTTCCATTCAGAACCGGGTTCATTACAATCATTTCCAATCTAGCTTTCTGGCTGCTTTTTTTTTTTCTGCTTTCGTCGTATAAAAAGTCAGCAATAATGCGCCAAAAAAAAGTTTCCGAACGGTCTCTTCCAGGGCTACCAAGAGCTCTTGCTTCTATGTGATTTTCAATGTTAAAAAAAATTTATATTACAGTCTCTGAGACTCCGCCGTATGTAATTAGTAGTTTGAGCTGTTGACCATCTATATATAAAACTGTGAGGGGTTAATAGCGGATGCTTATTTGTCAGAAATCTGTATGTAGTACGCCTTCAATTATTTGTAGGTTTTTAGATACTCCCCGATTTCAAAACGTTTGAGAACCACTGTGTTATTTATATACTTAAACTTTCTGTAATATAAGAAATTCGTGTATACTTTTTATTTATTTACAACCCATGCACCCATTAAAATACTGCATAATTGCAAAAATCCATATATACTACTGTGCACAAAAAGTAAGATCAATTATTTTTTTTTTCAAAAACTCTTTATTTATTCTTCCAAATTTATTTCATCGCCTTCGAAGTAATCCCTTCTGGACACAATGCACTAATGCCAACTTTTTTACCAATCCTCAATGCATGCTAAAAAGTCATCGGCAGGAATGGCCGTCAAAGCGCGCTGCGATTCACGTTGAATCTCCTCAATCGACTCAAAACATTGTCCCTGGAAGGGTCTTTTGAGTTTGAGGAATAGCCAGAACTCGCACGGTGTGAATATGGTGGTTGTGGAACGATATGGATTTCATTTTTGGCGAAAAAGTCACGAAGAATCAATGTAGTGTGAGCTGGCTCATTCAGTGTTTTTGGTACCAATCGAGATTTGACGCGTTTGAGGTCCAAAATGGAATTGACCGATCCATCCTTTTGAAATTCCAACGTCATCAGCAATGTCTCTAATTGTAAATCGACGGTTTGCAAGTATCAAATATTTAGTTTTTTGGATGTGAGCTTCGTCGGTTGAAGTTGATGGTTGACCTCACCGAATGCCTTCTGCAACATTCTATACGTTTCCGCAAACACAATTTAATGCAAATTCTTTTCTCAATTAATTCAGACATTTCAAAAATCGCTGGAATCAGTTTTAGCGTCTTACAAAGCCAAGCGTAACTCAAACACTAAGGAATATTTTGACGTCAAATTTCACACAGATGTCAAGGACAGTGCCAGCAACCTAAAAGAGAAAAAAAATTGAAATTCCATAGGCCCCAGGAATTTTAAATTGAAAATTGGTCTTCTGTATTTTAACAATAAATAATTTTATGTCTCGCAGTTTGGATCGTAAACCTAATGTACAACAGTAATCTAAAAATTTCATCCAAGTTTGAGAACCACTGTGTTATACTTACACTTTCTGTAATATAAGACAACCTTGTATATTTTTTTTTTACTTACAACCCATGCACCATTCCTATTAAAGTACTGCATAATTACAAAAATTCCAAATATACACTGGCAACCCTAGTGTACTTTATAAATAATTTGATGTCTTGCATTTTGGATCGTAAACTTAATGTACAACAGTAATCTAAAAATTCTCTCCAAGATCTGTAATCTAAATCAAGAACTAATGTACCATGGTAATAATGATACCGCGAGATGGAGGAAAACCTACACAGGTGAATGAAATCAATGTCTGTAGGAAGTAGTCATACACTGCAAGTTTGCAGGGTGATTTTAAAAAATTCACTGTTATTATTTATTTTTCAATTTCCAGAGAAACGTACATATCTTAAAATGGGTGTTATTTGTAAGAGAAATAAAAACTGCAGCTATCGTATGTTATTCAAATCAAAAATCGATTTCACATTCAGTGGATAAAATACCACGCAAAAATAATTTGACTTGTTTGTGCTAAAGAAATAAATAATATCTAACGAAATAATGAGAAGGAAACGTAATAAAATTGTGATTATTTTGTTTATAATGTTTTCTAATGTCTGTTATAACTATAATTATAGCTTCTACTTTAATAAGGCTAATTTTTATAACTTTTTCTGTTGTTTAAAAAAAAATACGTTTAAAACGAAATGTATATTTGTCAGTCTAATGCATTTTTAATAGGAGGTTAGATATTTATTTGAAATATATCCCACCCGAAAAAAAAGACCACTCGTATTGAAAAGCAATTTTGAAATTTTAAAAGAATTTAATAATTACTTAAAATTATAAACATATTTACTCAACACGTACAGTCAAAATAAAAGTATAGAAATACATACTTTCAGGTAAATGTTGAAACATTTTTTAATTTAAAATTCTTGAAATAAAATATTAATTTTTTACAAATCGACATCATTTTAAAGAATCAAAAAAATTATTGTTAAATTGCGTGGAAAAACATTACTTTTTCTATAAATGCTATAAATTACATAAACTGTAAGTTAAATTATCCTTCTAATTTCTATTTTGCTATTATTATGTTATGCAACGATACGTTCTATGGAATCAAGTTTTTCCAAGTTCTTTAAACCATTTTAGTTCCTATATAAGATAATTCTTTATGTGTACAATTATTTTGAACAATATTTATATAAACTTTAATTGCGGAAGTTTTGCAATTTCTTTAACATTTTAAAACTTAGTGATACAAAATCAAACAAAGAATGATTAGTATGCAACAAAAGTAAAAATTGTTTCATAAATACATGTTCTTAGACGCAACATTTAAATCGAACTTTATTAATAAAGTGAAGAATGTATTATAAATATATATTCTCTTCGACGCAATATTTAAATTGAATTTTATTATTAAAGTAAAAATTGTTTCATATTCTCTTACATATACAGATTCTCTTAGACGCAATATTTAAATTGAATTTTATTACTAAAATAAAATTGTGTCATAAATACATATTTTGTTAGACGCAACATTTAAATCGAACTGCATTACTAAAGTAAGAATTGTTTCATAAATACATATTCTCTTAGACGCAACATTTAAATGAACTTTATTAGTGAAGTAAAAGTTGTTTCATAAATACATATTCTCTTAGACGTAACATTTAAATCGAACTTTATTACTAAAGTGAAAATTGTGTGATAAATACATATTCTTTTAGACGCAAAATTTAAGTAGAACTTTATTAAAAATTAATTTAAATTAAATTTCATATAAGGTACAAAGAACTCATTTGTACTTATACTTAAAAAATAATAAATAAATACATTTTTTCATAAATGAGTGTCACTTGTTTTAAAATATTACTTTAAGTTGTTTAGATTTAGTCATTTTTATCTGAGTAAAGTAATACAGATAAAAATGTTTATAAAAATTTATTTTCAATTATTAAGAAACTCTCAATATTTCGTAATACTTAATTCACATACATAATATCAGACCTGAATTTAAAAATCTCCGTTAAATTTGTCAGATTCTTTTTTCATAAAGCAATATCATCCAGATAGAAATTTTAATGAAAAAATCTCTATCTAAATGCTATCAGAATGCTATCAGTTTGATCATAAAAAAACTGCTGGTTTTTTTTTTATATCTCGGAACGGATGAAACTATTTTTTATGCAACTCCAAATTTTTTTCTCTCTGCTTTCCGTCTACTTTATGGCATTCCTTTGGTATTTGTGTATTTTCCGTACACCATTGGCTGCCACTTTTTTATGTATTATTTCCCAAGAACTGCGAGAGTGTAGAAATATATCTTTACGAGTGTGAGAATATCATGAGTTCTGTAGAATTGCGGTTGAACAACTTTCAGCGAAATCATAATGAGTTTTGGAAAGTGAAGCCATTTTGCTCCAGCATGGGCAATCGAAACATCATTTGGCAGCCACTCTCTGAGATGAGTAATCGAATATCGCTCTTGTAGGTACGCGAAAAACTATCATTCAAATCATTGCTTCCCTGTTATCAAGTGCGGCCATAAAAACCAAAATTCTCACCATACTAAAGATGCTTTGGAATTTAAAATAAGAAAAGTACACAAATAAATTGCAAAGTATCATGGTATCATGCTTTTCTCGTTGTTATTGATGTTAGTCCTTCTCTTGAATTTTATTTCAATATATATTTTTTTTTGGGGGGGGGGGATTGTGCAATTTAGCTTATTTCTTTAAGAATATATCGCAATCTTTATTACTATCTTCCTTAATCACTAGAACATTGCGGAAGTGCGAACTACACATTTTTGGTGTAAGTTTCAAAAAGTTTATATTTTTAATAAAGAATATGTTTTGCGAACTCTTTATTAGTTATTATCTATAAGTACGTATGCTTAATTTAAGAATTCATTAAAAAATAATGAATTTTACTTTTATTTTTCAACTTTAAGTAACAACTTTTATAATAATAAAACAATAAATTAAACAATTAATTAAACAACTAACAACAATAAATTTCAACTTTTAACTTTTTTTTCAAGTCGAAATTTGTGTTTTGTGGTTAAAATATAGTATGAAAATTTTCTTAATATGTATTTAAGTGTTTTTCAAAATAGGTCTGTAGTTACTCCATTTGCTTAGCTGCTGATTTAGTTAATCTGAATTAATTTAAAATTAAAGGTCGTAAAATTATGAATTGTTTTTCTTAGGATTTTCAATTTTTTCCTTCTGTAAATTGAAGAATATTTTATTGTCTTTTACCTTAAACTCTGAACAGTGAGATAATTTTTTGAGATGGACACTAAAAAACTTGAAATTTCGTAGTTACAATACCGGCTATATTAATAATTATCATCCAATAGTATTTTATACATACTATACATAAACGAAATTATCAATATATATTGTTAATATGAATTTCATATAAACAATAAATGTATTCAGATTCTCTTAAAAAAAATTTTTTTTTAATTTTTCTTCTGAAATTGTTACAGTGTTTGGGGGGTATGAATATGTAATTTCCTTTTTTTTTTTGCAATTGATTTTAACTAACTGTCAAGTTCGAACAATTTTCACATATTTCTGTACACATTTTATGTCTTGTATGATTCATCTTAATCCTATTTTTAACGAGCTACAAAAAATAACTGAAATAAAAAAGTTATTGAATCAATTATTATGAAATGTAATGCTAGAGTGACCATATTATTTTGAAAAATGAAATGCATTTTCTTGTATAAATTCAAAATATGTTTTTAAAAAATCTTAAGAGTATAATCCATGAAATATGCCTTCATATATATAGTACATTTGATTTGATAGAAACTGACATTTTTCGCTATTCAAACTTTTAAACATTTCATTTCAACACACATAAAAAAATTAATTGATTAGATATAAAATCACATTGTAAAAAAATCCAAACGAAAAATCTGAACTAATTTTTTATGACATTAAAAGTATCGTAAAATTTATTTCAAGAGCATTTTATTTAACTAACGACGATAACCTCTAGCAGAAAACACGGGGCAAGCAATTTGTCAACAATCTGGAAAATTAAAGACGAGAATACAAATTAATAGATAAAAATGTGAAATATTAAAATAGCAAAGCAGATCGTTAATTTTAGGCTATTATTATCTTGACATAAATAAACCATTCATTGAAGGCGGTAACCTCCAGTAACCAGAAAAATATTTTGATTGGGACATCCCTTTAACTCTTACTTTTCGAATGGCATAAAAAACCTCGGAAGTCATGCTCGCTAATATTAAACGCTGCTGATTGAATAAGAAAAAGTGACTTTTATCTGATGTAGGATCTGTTCTGTAAGAAATGACCGGAAACCGATGAGCGAGTCACTTCTTTTATCTTCGGACGAATTATCGTCTTTGTACTCTTTTAATGAGATATAAAAGGGAATGACTTCCAAGCTGCATTGTTCCTTGTTTACATCTTCGACCACGTCTTCAGTTAGACTGAAAACAAACTAATGACGCTAAAAGTGTTCGGACTTCAGTCCAAATTTGTGAATCCTTTACTTTTAACGCTGCTGGCCTAATAATTACTTACTGGCAGCAAGTTAAAAGAGCACCTTTTAACAAAAGAACACGCACCGTTGAATTGCTGGCATTTAGTTCTTCTTTATTTCCAGTGCTCATTAACAAGTGAAAATTCCTAATACTTCTTAACCCATTGCACCGGAAAGATCTTTTTTTTCTTTTTCTTTTTCTTTTTCTTTTTACGTGTAAATGAAGATTCCGGCCGATATATGTAGTCGGCCATTAAAAGCCTTTTCGGTTGGTAAAGACGCAGGTATTTCTGTGGCGGTTTTTCTTCCTCAGAACTGATGGTGCATGACAATTGTGATGAGTTTTTAAGAATCTTATTGTTGTTTTTTATGAAGAGTAAGATTTTTACAAATAGGAATCTTTTTTTTTTTAAAAAAAAAAAAAAAAAAAGTTCTCTCAGAGGGGAGCAAATATTTCATCAAGTCATACTTGAAGCTTCCTTTTTTTTTTTCTTACAGGGTCTTTAATTTATGTCCCTTTCAAGTTCTGAGTTCTTTTTCAGTGTTCTGTGTTTTTTTGTTTTTTTTTTAGTGTTCTGCGGTGTATTAAAAGTGGAGGAATGTTCGTTTTTTAGGAATCGAGAATAAATTTTAAAATGGAAAGTTTGGGTTGAGGTACCATTGATCTTGATATATTTCTTTCGTTTTTTTTTTAAATAGACATTTGAATTGTTATTTTAGTCCAGACTTTTTGAAATTGTATTCCAAAAAAAAATATTATTAAAATTGTGTCATACATGCATCGTTATTTTTTAGTTATACATATTTTTCAAATATAAGATTTGTTTGTAAGTAATTTTACATTTAATATAGATTATATTCATTTCACTTTTTCTTTGAAAGGATAACTAACAATAAATTTATAAAACTTATGTTCCATGTTTTTAAACCAAGAATTATAATGGGCATTTTAGCATGAATTATAGTAGTACGGTGTTCAAGAAAATTTCACTCTATATTTTACCCTTTAGTCTACAGTTTAATACTTATTTTCTTTGAACAAGAATAAATGAAAATATTTTATCCCTATAATACAACAAATACTATAGCGAAGAGAAAATACTTCACTTTAGAATGATGATATCATTGACAACATTTTAAAGATATATTAAATATAGTCTATAGTTCTATAAAAGTAGTTTTATAGAATAGTAGTCTATAGTCTCCAAAATGTATATATTTGTCAGGAAATTAATTATTCACCGCCAAAAAAATTCTACAGTAAAATATCACCATAAAGTCGAATTCTTAGTATACTTTAGCTGCTTAATTTTTTTATACTTTCAATATCATAAATCTGATTTTACATTGATAATTAAAATGGAATATTTGTCCAAGTATGCATTTTAATGTTTAAGGACTCTATCTTACACTAATCATTAAAATGGGATACTTGAACTCTATCCTGAAATTATGAATGAGAACACCTTTGAAATTTATTTATAAACAACAAATTTATTCTTAATGATTTTTTTTTTATTATTTTTATCTTTTATTATTTTATTCATGCTAAATTACTTATTGTCAATTGTCGAACTTACCTTTAGTTGGCAATTGACTTTAATTTTTTTAAGTATAAACAATGATTGTTTTTTTAAAGATATACCCAATAAAAAACAAATAAAATAGTTTTTAAAAAATTTTTTTAACCTGCATACTTTATCCTTTCGTCATTCCTTCCCTTTGAAATATATTTCAGTTAACAAAAGAATTTAAAAATTCGAGAGCTTTCGGTAGTAAGAAATATTTTAAAACATTGTTGTCATACACATACTCTATTAATTAGAACAAAGAACTCTTATTTGATCATCCTTCTGAATCTGTGTTAATCTCAGATTATAATTATTGTTAACACCGAATCGTTTTAGTTATGTAATCAAAGCATGTTATTTTAATACATTATGTTTTGAATAAATAAATCCATTACTTTTAGAAGTCACTGTTTATCATTAAATAAAAAAAATATATGCATGTCTGCACTAAAACGATTATTTTTATATTATTATCATCAAGGTTCTTTACTATTATTTCTATTGTATGTTAAGAAAAGAATTAGTATCGTCCAATTCATCACATGATAAGTTTAACAATTAATTACGGTTAGTAGAATTCTAGTTAAGAGGATTAAAGAGATTTGTTAAGATTGTTTATCAAACTTTTTGCCTCTTGTGATACAAAATTAATTACAATTTTGGCCTGAAGTCTAATCTCAGATCCATACAAAACTAATAAAATAACAGGTTTAGACACCTCAATTATTTTTATTGTAAATTTATGTTTTATATTTAATGTGTTTTTCATGGTATAAATTGTGCATATCAATTTAAATCTTACTGAAAGGCAAAGATGACAAATTTTTTTTAAATAGTTACCAAAACTAACATTGGAGTATTCTTAAAAGAATTCTATTTAAATTTGTTCCAGTTTCAGTTATTTTTGTTCCTATTCCAGTTATTTTTGTTACAGTTGAATTTCAATTAATACTTATAATTTTTTTCTTAATATTTTTAGTATTATGCACTTAACTATTCACTCCCGAAAAAAAATTAAACTGTAGGTGTGCATAAATATTTGATAAATAAAAGGCATATTGAATTACATTTAACCTTCATATTATTATTTGAGTTATTTATTTTTCGAAATTTAAAAAAAATCATATCTGGCATAAAAAAGTTTGAAACTAAAAATGTCAAAAATTACGGGGATTTCCAACCAAATTTATCAGTATTTTTATGAAAAACTTAGTAATTTGCTATTTTATTATTCTAAAATTACACTAATTAAATTTTCTTTATTTTTATAAGATATTTTAATGCGAGTACCTTAAATTAATTATTATAAACTCTAAATGGTGAAATATATTTTAATTTTAAAATTAAAATATAAATATACAATCTGTATGTTTATCAGCATATTTGTTTCAATGGCACTATTTATTTTGTATCAGTAAAAAATGGAGCTTTAAATGTACAACGCGAATGTTTTTTTGTTTTTTCTTCCTTTATTTATATAAGATGCTCTAAATATTTTAATGCGAGTACCTTAAATTAAATACCATAGATTCTAAATAGTGAAATAAATTTTAATTTTGAAATTAAAATATAAATATACAATCTGTATGTTTATAAGCATATTTGTTTCAATGGTACTATTTATTTTGTATAAGTAAAAAATGGAGCATTTAATGTACAATGTTATCTTCTTTAAAAAAAAAATCGGGATTAGTTAAGTGTAACGAATGTTTTTGTCCAAACACAAGAGAAACCATTGAAGAGTGTTTGTAACGGAACTTAGATGACCCGGCTTGAAGAGTTAGGGATGCTTAAAAACATCTTTCGTTTATTTTTTTTTTATTGTGGAAGAATGTTGCTCAGACTGTAACTGATTCTGTACGGTCCATAGAAGATGGAACTTCTTGAAAAACCGTGAAATCGAACAAACCGCGAAACAAGCACTTAAATCACCGACCAGAAGGCGTGTGGTCCAAGCAATTTGATGTCAAAATAGTACAAGCTTCCTGTGGTGAATGGGAGAATTTGAAAAATTAAAAGACTAACAAACATAGTTCGTGTGAAAGAAAAGGGGAAAAAAAAAGAGAATGAAAAAAGCATGAGGTAGAAAACGAAAAAAAAAAAGTGTTGAGGGGAGGGAAATTGGCGAAGTGATTTTGTAATGTCGAAGTCAAACCATTGGCTGCAAACTCTGTTGCCAGTCGTGAAAAAAGAAAAAGAAAAAAAAAAGATTGTTCCGAATAGTTCATCTGCGGGTCAGTGATCTCCTATTTTTTTTCACTTGCACTGTTTTATTTCTTTTTCTCCTACTTTGCTCGTTCAACTCAACTTGCTGTAGCTTTTGCTCCTTCGAGTAGCCAAGGTCAAAACTCAAGAAACAAGTCTAGAACAGTAGAGTGGTAATACATATTTTGCACCGTAATGAGATCGAAATTCAGTGTGTCCGATCTAATCGTTTCTCAACACAATCGAAAATTTCGATAAGTTTTTCTTTTTTTGTTTAGTTCATGGTTCTTAAATTAGTAGGAAGAATCTTTGTAAACGTATGCTGGAATGTCTTAGGATATAAATTGGTATTTTAGAAATTGTTAACAAAGAACTGGAAAAATTTATGTTAGTTTGTTTTATATTAGTTCATGTACACAAAATTATTTTCGGTCTACTACTTTGATAACGGGACACTTACATTTTTTTTCACCTACTTGTTAAATTAAGAATATAGCACATAAAAGTATTATTCTTTCATGAACTTCTTGGAAAATAGCCACACTTATGCCTGTTTTGCTTTTGTGAGTTGTGTTTATAAATAATCAAGCCTGAAATCTATAATTTTTTTCAATAACATAAGGATACATCTTTTTTTTTTTTTGACAATTAATTTGTTTTATTTTATACTTTATAACTTTTTTTAATTAAATGAATAGATGAAAAAAATAATACAACTGGGAGTTTTAAGCTCTGATGAGGTAAATGGAAATATATGGTTTAATTAAATTTAAAATTTAAATTTATAAATGAATAACTCCATAAATGGTGGGACGAATTTGAATCAATTTATAAAAATGTGTTTTGATTGCATAAAGCGTAAATAATCTTGAAATTGTTTGGTATTCATAAAAAACCAAATGGCCAAACTCAACAATATCCATATATCTTTCTGGTTGAATGATTTAGTTCGAAAAATCAAATGCAATGCATTTTCAAGACAACGTAAATAGTTTTTTGGCCTACTGCTTTTGCACCACTCAACATAGCACACGTCACTGAACATTATGAAGAACGTCAAAACTTTTTTCATTTGTTAGTTAGGAATCATAAACTTCGTATTCCTTTCAAAGAGTTCTTGTTGTAAACAGTTTGAGGTTATTCTGAAGTTAGACAATTTGGAAATTAATTCACTTCAACTTCTGCAAGAGACTTATACCATATATTTTCATGTATAAGCCAAGAATTTTAGAATTTTTTCTGAAGCTTCAATCCTGGGGACGGCTTATATACAGATCGGCTAATCACGCAAATAAAAACGTAGGTACTTTTCTGTTAGCCGGGCGCAAGCGATAAATCGCCAAATATCACTAAATATAGCTCGTTTTTATTTCTTTATTTTATATTTAAATTTATGAAAAAAATAATTTTAAATGAAATGAGATGAGATTTTATGAAAATGAGTTATTTTATTTTCGAAATTGTTTGCATTGCTTGTTTGTTGCCTCATCCAAAAAAATTTAAATATTTGATCCCTAAACTCGATCACCTGTAGTTTGAAATTTATCTATTAAGAATGTCACTTGCCCCTCATCTTTCAGATAAAAAATAAAATGGCACAAAAAATAAGAATGGAACTGATACCACAGATCGTATAACAAGGCAACAACTGAATGTAAAAAAATGTGCTAGCTTCAGATAGGGTTACCAGTATCGTCGTTGGCGTCTGGCGTTTTACTTTACAGTGATTTAATTGGAAATTATACCACCCGTTTTACCTGCTTGGCAAAGTTCTCTCTCTCATTGAGACATGGATCACTGGATTTTTTTTTCCCATTTCGGCTTATATACGAGTTTTAAAACTTTAGAGTGAATTTTTTATAAGTGGGTAAGTAAAATTTGGTAGGTGGTAGTAAATGGTCGGTGGGTGGTAGTAAACATTTTTTATAATAACAGTTTTTTTATAGTAACAGTGTTTTAAAGTGGGCTTTTCCATTTCGGCTTATATACGAGTTTTAAACTTTGAATTTTTTACAGAAAACCCACTCTCGTTTTATATTCAGAAATATACAATAATTCTTTATTTCAAGCAGGTACAGATAACTACCCGTCTCATCATATGTCATTTTTATTTTTAAAATTCAGATAACTTTGTGAAATCTTTTAGATTTCGACGACAGTTATAAACAGGGAACATAATTCTGCTCTCCTGTAATAAAAAACGTAAATATTTAAATATTAGAAAAAATATTTATTTTTGGATATAAATTTATTACAAAAAAAAAACCTTTTATCTATATCCTGCCTGCCTGGATGGATACAAAGTCTGTATCTAAGTTATTTTATTACTTATTTATTTATTTCACGGACGCTCAGACACCTACTCATATGTGTATTTTACTTTAAAATATTATGATTGGTAATTTTTTGGAAGTTTTTCAGATTTTTATGAAAGATTAAAAATAGTCTTTGGCTTAATAAAAAAATTAAACAACTAAATATTACATGAATATTTTATTCAAGTTTTTTATTGCTGATTAGAAGATCAGAACTTTTGTCAACAATATGCTAGCCGGATTGCAAGAACCCTATCATTTAATTTTGTTTTTATCACTACTATATTTATTGAAACATGTATCATTTTGAACATCATTACATCATCATGTATCGTCTATTGAAGCACATATCAAAAATGAAACATGCCGAAAATGTGTTTAATTATTTTTATCATTATTTTAAAATTGCCCTCAACAAAGTATGAGTGACTGTTGCTATATATATTAAAATGCAAATTCCTATTTGGCTAAACATATTTGTGAACGAATATTTTTAGGCATTAATATAAAAAGAATATAAATTCACTTGTCTAGTCAAATACAAATACATTAATTAAATTTTTAATTAATATAACGCATCTGATTCATTATTTGCGTTTTATTATATTATATGTTAAGAAATAATACATATATATGTATCTATATGCATATATTATATTAGATAATTTTTCTCAAATTACTTTTTTTTTGAGGAGGGGAGGGGACGTTACAGAGATTAAATTATTTTAAGTATACGCAGTCTTTACAAGTCTTAAAAACATTAATTTATTTCTAACCAATCTCATCTCAATTGGCTATCAAGAAAATAGCCAATTGAGAATGAGATTGGTTAGAAAATCCTCGCTAAATGTTTGGTTGAAACTAAAAGTTATTGATAACTTAGAAGAGTAAAATTATTAATAATTTTGAAATGAATGAAAATTAAGGTTTATGTACTTAAAAAGTATTTATCATATCTTAATTTCTTCTAATTGATTTAATATTCTTTTATTTTCATATAGAAAATGAGTGAAAAGCACTGCTATTGCACTGTACCAAATAGAAGTATAAAGTTAAAAGTTAGGGATTCAGTAAAATGAGCATGATATTAAAAGGGTTCTCGAACTCATAAAATTTAAGAACAGGCAGCTGTATTATTAATGGAATAAAAATCCGGTTGCACCCATTGATGTGTTGATTACGTAACGCAGAAGGCAGCATTCACAAACACTAGACTTACTATTAAAGGCGCCATTCCTTGTTTGCTTTTTGCTCGTGAGAACCAATCAAAACCTGAAGCAGAAAATCGCTCGGGTTCTCATCTTTCTTATATGTGTTGAATCAATCAAAAAGGGAGCGAGAAAATTATAATTAGGTCCAAGAAACCTACTCTATTCTTTATAGGCGTGTAATAAACAATGGCTAGTTATCGAATTAATAACAGTTAGTTTTCCGGTAGGAGATAAACAATTGCCACCTAAGCAATATAAAATGAAAGGGTGGGGGACACCTAAAGGTAGGGGGAAATCACTCAAGTGTAACATTATTTCAAGTACGCTAAACGATGATGAATGGTAGGAACACGTTTGAATCAATTTCGAAAGCAAGAAAATGAAATGGTGAGAATTTTTTTTGATAGTAAAAGGTAACAGTTAAAGACAATCGTATCGTAATAACATTGAAAAAAGATTAAAATCGTATGAGAATGTATCTATACATTTCATACCATCGTCGTATGGTATGAAATGTATAGGATGATCCATTTATAGATGCTATTTATAGGATGATCCATTTGAAGCACTACCTTGCAATTTTATATCCTTTTGTTTTTCTTTGGGGCTAATTAAAGAAAGGGTTTACAAACTTTATATAAAAACATTCAAAGATTTGCGCGAAACAATCAAGAATGAAGTTGACAATTTTACATTATTACTCTACAGGAAAAGTGCAGAACAGGGTGTTTAATTGTTTTTACAAAAATATGCGGGCATTTTCACCATGAATAGAATAGAATCTTTTCTGCAATGTTCTATTATTCAAATCGCTTAAAAATGGAAGTTAATAAGACATATTTGCTTCAATATTAAAGATTATAAATTTTCGAAACAATATTTTACGAATTCTAAAAAAATAATTTCCGTACTTCGTGTTGTAATTAATGAGAACGTTTGTTAAAAATTTATATATAAAACATACAATTTCTAGAATTTTTAGAAATTAAACAATAGAAACATTATTTAGTGGAACGTGGAACAATATTTAGAAGACAATGTTTTCTTTTTAGAATACTCTATATAATTTTGGACTTTATGTGAACTACCTGAAAAAGTTACATGATTTTACATCCTTCTTTATGCAGTTTTGTAAATGAAAGTATTATTGAACATAGGTGATGAAAGATTTCTCATTAAAGCAATTTTAGAGAAACCTTTATTTTTCTCATCTTTTTGGATGACGCTATGCATTTTATTCTTTCAAAATTGTGCCAATTTTCTTCATATACTTTATCTTTATATGCAAATTTTTGGAGTTTGATACATCGGGATATTAAATATCAGAACCATATATTTTATCCTTTTTGCAATACCCTGCTGATTATTTAAAAGTATGACTTTCGTTTTCCAAATACTACTTCCTTAAAAAAATTCTCTATATAAAATTCTAATAGTATATCTTCTTTATGAAAGTTTAAATCAGAAATGTGTGTATTGAATCAATATTTAAAAGAACAAAGACTCGTTTTGAAGCTTCTAATATGCCAGAGCGATAGAAGACATTAGTTCTTCAACTGATGATAAGTGAAACTCGTCGCGGATTGATGGTTTCTTCATGTCGCTGCTACAAACACTTCACTGAGATGATACACATGCATCTACGCTTCGTTGGTAATTGTCCTTAGATGGTCAAACTTTGTTCTGGGTGGATGACTTCAACCTTAATTCGGGGGGGACAAAGGGAAACAAAGACTTCAAATTGTACCAAAATGTTTGAAGACACATTAATTTTCTACCCTCAAA
The DNA here is from genome assembly GCA_021605075.1 of Caerostris darwini. NCBI lineage: Eukaryota > Metazoa > Arthropoda > Arachnida > Araneae > Araneidae > Caerostris > Caerostris darwini. Next base: position 125,399 of record BPLQ01012557.1, on the reverse strand, counting down.
TTATATCCATTTTGCTGTCGAAACACGTGCCGTCTTCCAACTGATGTATCTTAAAGCTTCTTGGCCCAATAACTTAAAATAGGAGTAAAGTAGAATAAAATTATTTTGTGTAAACTGGTCACCAGTCTCTTAAAAATGCATGGTTGGTTGAGTACTGCTGTTATTTATGCAATATTTACCATTTTATGGGTGTGTTTATTTACTAATATTTTAAGTTTCGGCTGCTATAGTTATTTCACTTATATTTATCATATATTTTTTAACTTCGAATTGAAGAAAACTGCCCTTAAAATGATTGTGTGTGTTTCTTTAAAATAATGTTGCGTAATTGTTAGAGTAAACATAAACTATAAAAATAATAATCAATACTATTGGCTTTGACTTATGTTTCGCAATGCCTGTTTTTATATGTATAGCTTATTAATTCAATTTAAATCTATGGATATAAAGTTTCTATCCGATTATTGAACAATGGTTGATTATTATATTTTGATTTTAAATTCTGGATTTGTTTGTTAATTGTTTAGATTTGTTCTAAAAATTGTGTTACATCAAGGAATAACCGCATATATATGTTCCTGTTATTTTTAGAATATGCTTGCTTTTAACAAAAAAGTTCGAAACATCTGATACTGAATAGTCTGAACATTTCGGTAATTATTTCTCGTTATTCCAGGCTGACCTGAAGTTCAAAGGTCTGTATTTTGTCATCCATGACAAAGTAAAATGGATTCTATGATTGAACAAGTCGAGGGAAAAATGTTTATTTGCTTCATAGTGCGAGACAGTTTTAAATTGGAAGAATGGAACCAAATTAGAAAATTTTTATATTGCTTAATAACAATTGCAAAGCTAGGCTAAATTTAATAGGACAGTGCTTTACGATCCGTTACAAAGGAAAACAGATTCACACATGAGTTAAAATGAAAAATGAAAATTTTCTTTAACACGTACGAGTGCATTACTAATCGTAAACCATGATCAGTTCACATCTTAGTTAACAACCCATTCTCTCGCACTACACCTGCATAAGACCTTCAGACCTTTCACTTTCTACAGATTAATATTACTAGCTTGCTGTACTGACTAAACCCGATAGATCTATAATGTTTAAGTTGGCTAGCTGAAAAATATAAATTTTTAATAAAGAGTAATATATAGCTTTCTTTTTCGTGTTTGCAATCCTAACAAGATAATGAAAACTAAGAATCCATACTTTTGATTAAATTGTAATTGTAAAAATAAGTGCACTTGGTTAGATTATTATTTATAAAGTTTCTCAATAACTACAATGGATATTCTTTTTCAGAAAAGACTAAGTTTAAAAAACTGATCTCAATTGCGAGTACTTTATTTCACTAATTATTTTTAAAGTTTCTCAATAAGTACAATAGCATTCTTGAATAAAAAAAGGCAAAATTTTAAAAACTCTGAATTGTGATTTTTTACTATTATAAACTTTCCAATAGGAACAATTAAATGTCTGAGAATAAAAAAAACTTATGCGGCAAAAGGAAAATGCATTTTATTTCTCTTAATTTAATTAGGGCAATTTTTCAAAGAATATTCTTAGAAACATTTAGTACAACAATAAATAAATTTTCGCAATAATCCTTTAAAAATATTTTGGAACCATTTACCGTACCTTTATTTTGTAATCTGCCAATCTGACGTCCCAAAAAAGAACAAGTTACAGTCGCTAAGATTTCATTTGCTTACATTTATGTTGCCATTCATCAATATATTAATTAGGACAATTTTTGTTCAACATATACTCATCATCATCATCATCACCATCATCATTAATAGCATGACAGCCCGGGGGTGGGGGGCAAAGCTTTCCTTTCAAGAGATTTCCATGCAGTCCTCTGAGTGACAATAGTCCTCCAATTCTTAACCTTTAGTACAGCAAATTCGTTTAAAATGTATCTATCCATCGCAACTTGAGTCGTCCTCTTCCTCTTTGTTCCTGTGGCTTTACCAAAACAATTCTTTTTACAGGGCTTAAATCATTCATTCTAATTACATGAGCAGCCTAGTTTAATCTATTGATCCTAATAATTTTTATAATATCTGGGTCTTTATAGCATTTATCAGCTTATACTAGTGAAATATACATGTACATAAAGTGTAGTAAGTATATGATTAACCGCATTCAAACTTTCGAATAATCAATCTGTACATCAAAATCATCTTCAGGATTTATCATAAACCTTTAAATATATAAAATAGCTAGTGAATACTGTTTTCTAATTAATTTTAGAGTAACCTAAGGCTAATTTTATACATATATATATTTATTTATAGATATTTATATATATATTTTTTTTTTCAAAATGATAGTAAAAAAATGTTTTTTCTATTTAAAATAATGATTATTAATACATTTTTTGTAATAATTTGTATGTTATTTTATAATTAGCTCTTGAAACAATATTTAATGGAGTTTGAATAGCCATAATTCAATTATTATCAATTTACTATTTATTTTGATCTTCAAAAAAAATATAAGTGAAGGTTTTCTTTTTATAAACTTATTGTTGTTTTTTTATGTTATTGGTGTTTGGAAACTGAATAACAAAATATTATTAAATGACTTCTAAACAAGAAACTAGCGAATTCTTCTAAAATAAAATAAACTGAAAAAATGCACTTATTTTGTAATTCGAAAAAGAAATACGACTTTAATTGAACTTAATTACTTTAAATTACTTTAATTAATTTTAAATTACTTGATTACTTTAATTATCTTTAATTATTCTCATGTGGTTTTGTTTCTTTTAGTTTAAAAGAACTATTTTCTTGTTTGCCTGGCTAACTTGATTTTTACAAATTCGACAAATAATGTTATTTAACATCTTAGCTACTTAAAAAAAAAAAAAAATGTTGCAGATTGTAAGTAAATAGGACTTAAGGCTCGTGCTCACCAAGGCGACAAGATGCAAGCGACCAAAATTTGACCTCACCGCGGTCGCCTGAAACCGGTTTGCAGTTCGCCGCGTGGAGTAGACCAACTTTCAACTTCAAGCGGTTTTTCACTATGCGTAATGCTATTTCTGACGTTTCGCTGTGAAGGGGTCGAAAAAATTTAGTCGCTTGCCTCTTGCATCTTCACGTCTCTCGCCTCGGTGGGAACGAGCCTTTAAGATCATTTATTATTTTAAGATCAACTTCTTTTGGATTGAATTAAGATTTTTACTATTTCAAAGATATAATGAAAAAATAAACCGAAGAAAGTTCAGTTTATTTTAAAAATTAAACAAACATTTTTTTTATGTAATCAGCTTTCATTACCACCAATATTATTTCTTTATTGTTTTAAATAATTAAATATGTTATGTAAATTTAAATATCTTACAGTGATCCTCTTGATCTTAAAATTGATTATAGTTAGAATAATTATTATTGATAATAGTTAGAATAATTCTTTGCCACAGAATCGGGTTTTTTTTTTTTTTTTTTTTTTTTTTTTGCAATGACATCAAATAAGCATGACGAATAATATGTATTATTTGCTGACTAGCGAGCTATAGCGAATTATGCTTTAAAGAAATGTAAATGATTTTCAAATATTGTCTGCAGTTATACAAATACATACAATTACAAAATTAAAGAAGAAATTGACAGTGACGCAAATAAAAATGCTTTAGTTAGTTATTTTGCTTGAATATCATTAAAAGAAGTACATGTGGATCAAATCAGGATATTTATATTAATTTTAAGATGTATATAAGAAATAGTTAAATAAATGGGGTTTTTTTCAAGAACTACAATCATCCTTGGAAAACGTAAAGAATATAAAAGACCGCAAAAAATAAGATTGCCAATTACGAACGATAATTTTAAGGATTTACGGTAAATACTTTCCGTGTTAAATCTATTTTAGTTATTTAAATATTGAATGCTAAGATTCTTTTAAAACCTCGTTAAAATAAAATTGACTTAATTAGTTTTCATAATTTTACCAGACGTTGATATTCAAAACAGACATTTGATGAGTTAGGAAAACAATGTCAAGACCTGGCAGCTGAAATAAGAGCCAACTATATTTGGGCCACATCAAATCAGGCGTGAGATTCAATTCCGCAACTTCAGTCCACAGTGCAAAATGCTTCTTGCAGAAAAGCAGAGAAGACTTAAAGGCCTGTTTTTTGTATGTGTGTGTGTTCCACACATTAGTGTTGAAAAGAATTTTCCCCCGCTGAGAAAATTGAAAGAAGGTGTGGTGTTAAGAAGTCTTGGACAACATCTACCTTTACAAGAATCGCGAGTTCTTGTTGAAGTTTTTGTTTGTTGTTATTTTGTTAATATCGTCGACTCACGTCACGTGCTTACTTTATGGCTTCGCTGGTTATTTTTTTACGGTATCTGCCAATGACTTTTACAGCAAGCGCTAAAGCGTGAGTTCTGTAATAAAATAATGTTTGATACGTGGAAGACGTGTAACATGTTCCTTTTCTTTTATTTTTATTTTTATAAACTTTATACATGATACAGTTTTTTTCTGTTGTTTTGATATTTGTGAAGACGCTTTATCTTAAACAAGGTTAATGTCAAGGTTAAAATGAAATTAAGAATTCTGTAATGACTAAATAAAGCGATTACCATTCGAATAGCTTACGATTTTCTTCTCTAACCTTGAATTTCCAACATTCGAAAAATATTTTATTGATGATGAGAAAAGATAAAATTTTATTGTATTTTTTTATAAAATAATCTTCTATCATGTAATGTTTTAGGAATTTTAAATTAAAAAAAGATTAGTTTTATCTTTATACTTTGAAAATAAAGACATACTGGGTATACTGATTATCACTAAATCTTATTATTAATATTCATTAGAAATAAATTTCAATTATTTTTTTCTAACTACAAAGTATTAATGAGGTAAAGATACAGCTAAAGAAGAATCGTAATTTTATTATTAAAAGACTATTCAAGTATTAATAAGTTCTTGTATTATTTATTGCTTTTCATTTATCAACAATTGCCCTGATTTTCTTATTATTTATCTTTTATTCAAACAAGTGGTTGATTACACAAATAGCACTTTAAAATGCTAATTTAAATTTAGTATGATTTGACAAGTATTGAAAATGGAATGTATTTCTTTTTATCAAAGATTTTAAGAAACTTATTATTAATATTGAATTGAAGAATTATTTTTTTACATCCTAGGTAATCTGATACCACGAGATTTGTTGATATATGTAATGCATGGGTAAAACTACTCTAATTGACAGAATTTGGATAAATACGGAAATTGGAAAATAGATAACAAAGCTTAATTAAATAGAAGCGGAATAACTCACTGTATTTTACCATGCAAAATTTGTTTCTACATAGATAAATAAAAGAGAAAATTAATTTTCCTGTAAAGAAAATACAAAAGCAGAAAGGGTTTTCTATGAATAATGATCTTGTTCTTAATATTATGAAATATTCAAAAGTTTCTGTCTTGTTCTTCAGCACAATAAAATCCATTTGCATCCGTAGTCATCTTGAAGATTAAACACTTTTGTTTTGGTATGTTTTCTTTTGCACAACTGGAAAACTTCTAATAAATTTTTAATAATATTATTAGGAAGAATTAATTCATTTGCACAACATCTGAAAAAATGTGCAATTTCGATGCAAAGACGGGTAATGAAAAGTGTCTGCTGACTTAGATTTACATTTATTAAAGAACCTTACACAAAGAGATGTATTTATGTAATACAAAGAAATGCCGATAATTGAATACGCTTTATATGGTAAGCTTATCTCGGAGCTACAAAATCAAAACTTATTCGTTAAAAAACAATGAAATTGGTTTGACTTAAATTTAGAAGCCATGTGATTGTTAGTGTATTTTATGCCAATAATTATGATTAAGTGGCATTTGTTGCAAATGCATTTAGTCTTTAAAGAGTTAAAATATTAAAATATTTAAGTTTTTAATAAAAAGTCGTAAAACAACGGTATACTCTTCAGAAACAAAACTGTTCCACGTATTCACATGATTACTCTGTTTTGAAGCAGTGCACAGTAGGAGCAAATGAATGCCACTATTTAGAAATGATTTTCAACTATTGACACGCCTATATTGCTGTGACAAGCAAATCGCTGCTTGCATATTACGTGGGCAATTCCTTTAGGGTAAAAATGCATACTAATTTTCAAGAAGTACGCCTAGTTTTCTTTCGCAGCAAGTAACCTATAATCTATAACATTTGAAAGGATGTTTAACCGATTGACACGCCTATATCGTTTTGAGATACGTCCCTCTAAAAGATTTATTTTATTACTGAATTCGCTGTTCGCTAATCGTAAAAAATTACGCATCGTGCTGGGCAAATGAATAGATAGTATTAAATCACTCTGAGGTAGTCAAAGTTGGGAGAAGCTTTTTCATTATTTTTTAATACTTTCTTCCGAAATGTATTCAATAACTCCACGTGTCCCGTATGGAATTATAAAAAAAGGTATACTTCTTTATTGACTGTTCTAAAGTGTAAATCAGAATGGCATCGTAAGTTAGCAGACTTTTTTATTCATTTCGTACTTTCAAGTGGCAGTTTTATGTCCCAATTCATTTCCATCATGCGTTCGTTAATCTAACCGGAGAAAAAAATTAAAGAATTTCTTGAGGTGTGGTTAGAAAGATCGCTCTCTCTCTCTCAAGAAATCGCTTTTATTTTTTATCAATTTTTGAACACGCTCGAAGCTCATTTGTTGATGTACAACCGAGAACATGTCTAGTCACTGCTTAGTGCTGTTGGATTTCTTTGCATCTTAAAACGATGAACTGTATTATTCAATTACTTCTGTCTACAGCTAATTTTTTTGGTTGTATTTGATTGAATACTGATTAGAACAGAAACGAATTGATTTGAATTGGGTTCGAAAGATCACTCTTTTGTTCTTAATCACTTCTTGAACACGTTTCCTCCTTATTGGCAGTTGTGGCACTGGAGTCATGTTTTCTCTCTGGTAAGTAACAATGAAATAGCTTGAATGCATTTCTATATGTTCGCTGTATTCAGTAATATTATTTTGATTTATTTAGTCAGAGACTTTTTATTAATATAGGAATTACTTGAATTCTAACATTTTGGTTTGTAACATTAAACATTTGCTGCTACATTTCTTTTATTCTTTATCAGTTATTGAATCCGTTCCGAATACATTTAATGCCATTAAGTCGGCAGATTTATGTATTTGTAAGAACACTTGAATTTTTCAATCTTTAATAAATGTCTTCTGATTTAATTTGTTGCCCTAAATTAAATTAAATCGTTGTAGCTACTCGAAATCTTCAGATAAGGCTAGTTTATTTCTTTAAATAGTCTTTATTATGAAGTATTTTGTTTTCAATTTTTATTTCGTTTCCAATTAAAACTGAAACTGAAAGCCAGGCAGGTTATATTTTGTTGCATTACGATAAAAGCCCAATTTAAATATATCAAAAAAGGAAATTTAGTTGATTGTTTCTCAAAAAAAGTTTTAAAAAACAGCAGAAGATAGGAAGAGACATGGACATCACAGAGGTATTGCCAACTTTACTAAAAGAACACTAAACAATATTATTGTTTAGTTGTTCTGTTTGTGAAAAATATTTTCCAAGAGATCTTTTTAAATGAAAACTGACCCATATTTATTAAATACATAACCTTGCAGCCAAATCGACTATTGTGATGAATTTTTGTCAAAGTGTAAGTTAATCTATTATTTTAAATGCCTTTAATTAATCAACAACGAGTTTCGAACTTCAAAGATCATTCTCCTGCTCCATTCCTTCCCCAAGATTTGTTAATTAACTTGTTCATCGTGTTGAAGATAAATTACCTTTTTGCAATAATATTACTTTTATCGCGGATACTGCTGCTATTCATTATGATCCACAATATTTATTTTAGATTTTGTTCATAAAAATAGAAAGCAACTTTTCTAAAAAACAACGCTCTCCTTTCATCGTCAATTTGTGAGCTAGTGGTATACATAAGTGGGATACAAATGATTGCCAACATTTTTTTATGTTGTATTACCTTTGTATTCCACTTATGTATACCACTATCGTACAAATTGGCGATGAAGGGAGAACGTTGCTTTCTAGAAAGACTTTTAATGCTATCTTCCCTGCATCTGTGTGTCATATTTGTGTGAAACCCAGAAAAATTCCATTGTTTTTGTTATCGTGTCCATGGATTTAAAATATAATCATCAAAGTTAGATCAAGTCAAACGTCTTCACGATAGCGACCGCTAGCAATGGCGCCGCTTCACTGTACAGGACTTCTCTTAAGTTGGCCTCGATTGGCACCATACCCAATTGCAAAATATGGGGAGTGAGTGCTGGGCTGAAAAAATTCCATTATTAAGCTTGATTGTTGATATAATGCTTTTACACACAGTGTCACAAATTCCATCGAATCTGCTGAATTCTGAAAGCACTAACTGCAATGGACGTTAGCAGCGGATTCAAACTCCAGGTCTTCTGCATTTTATCAATAAATAAAGTATTTAGTAGTTAATCTAGTGCTATATATATAACATTTTTCAGGAAAAAAATACTTTCGGTACTTCGGGATCGTATCATTAAAGTTTCCCAAATACAAGCATTCATGTGTATTCAAACTAGATCCTGATTCCATTTGTTTATTCAAAAAATACAATTGAGGTCATATGTAAATTTTATTAGCTCTTTTGTACCATTTTCGTGTATGTAAATTATATTCATTGTCAATAAATATTAAAATTTTCCCTATTAAAACACGTATAAGCTTTATTTATTAGGATTTTATCAGTAAATAAAGTATTTAGTAGTTAATCTAGTGGTATAAGTATTTGCTCAAAAACAATAAAATATTTTGTGAAAGCCTATTTATTAAAAAATTCTATGTTAAGCAATTGGATTAATAATGATATACATGATAAATATGCAGCTCAATTTGAAAAGCTATTTACCATATTACATTTTGATAAAAATCACCGAAATTAAGCATAAACTGTTAGCCACAATATATCATAGGCACTTTCCTCTTTAATTCGAAGATAATGCAGGTTAATCTTTGATAGTAAAGGAAATAAATCTCCGCTAACTTAAATGGTTATGCGTCGTTTCATTTGAATGATTAACAGTTCCGTTTTGATTTGTTGGCGTTCTTGGGAAGGGCTAATCATATATTTTTCTTTTCCAACTAAGTGGACTTCAAATTTAAGTATCTGTTATGCTCAAATAACAAGAGTTCATTTTTTTTATATTTTTCTTTTACATTAATAGTTCTTCATTTCCGTTTCGCCTCTTTGGCAATTTTGTTAACACAATTGCCTGTTAACAAGATCCGGATAGTAATCAAATTTCAAGAAGCTTATTACTGTGCCCAAAAAGTAAGACCATTTATTTATTTATTTTTTCAAAAACACTTTATTTATTCTTCCAAATTTATTTCATCGCTTTCAAAGTAATCTCCTCCGGGCACAATGTACTTATGTCAACTTTTTTCCAATCCTCAATGCATGCTAAAAAGTCGTCGGCAGAGATGGCCTTCAAAGCGCGCGCCGATTCACGTTGAATCTCTACAATCGACTCAAAACGGTGTCCCCGGAGTGGTCTTTTGAGTTTAAGGAACAGCCAGAAGTCACACAGTGGGAATACGGTGGTTGTGGAATGATATGGGTTTCATTTTTGGCGAAAAAGTCACAACACATTCAGTGTTTTCGGTACCAATCAAGATTTGACGCGTTTGAGGCCGAAAACATCCTTTAATATGGAATTTTGAAATTCTAACATCCTCAGCAAGGTTTCTAATTGTAAATCGACTGTTTGCAAGCACTAAATCTTTAATTTTTTGCACTGGAGCTTCGTCGGTTGAGGTGGATGGTCGACCAGAGGGCTTTTCGTCTTCAACGTGTTCTCTGCTTTCTTTGAACTGTTTATACCACTTCTAAACATTTATTTCCGATATAGGAAGGCTCACCTAATGCATTCTGCAACATTCTAAACATTT
>BPLQ01012557.1:0-115401 GCA_021605075.1 Caerostris darwini | reverse complement strand
GATATAGGAAGGCTCACCTAATGCATTCTGCAACATTCTAAACATTTCTTTCTGATATAGGAAGGCTCACCGAATGCATTCTGTGACATTCTAAACATTTCCGCAAACAAAATTTAATGCAAGTTCTTTGCTCAATTAATTCAGACTTTTCAAAAATCGCCGGAATCAATTTTAGAGTCTCACAAAGCCAAGCGTAACTCATACACTAATGAATATTTTGACGCCAAATTTCACACAGATGTCAAGGACAGTTCCAACACCCTAAAAAAGAAAAAATATTGAAATTCCATTAGTCCTGGGAATTTTAAATTTAAAATTGGCCTTACTTTTTGGACACAGTAGTACATCCGTTGCAAGTAGTTCTCGAGTTATTACTTTCTGGTTTATTCTCTGGGTGTATAGAACAACTACTTTTGTGATCTTTTTTTTCAGTATTTGTAAGTAATTTATTTATAAAATTTATTGGCGTTTGCTTGATATGGTAGGTTGTTTTATGACATTCCGTCACAGTTGAGCTTATGTGTTTAAATTTATATAGCTATAATTTTCACTGAGTGTGAAATTAAAAGCAAAATAATAAGTGCCTGTGATTCATTTACCCTTTAACTCAGAATAGAATACTTACGATTGTTACTGAGATATATGACCCGTGTTTTCCCAACAGCAGTAATGCCATAATTCATTTCCCTTTGGTTAGTTTTATCAAAGACTACTTACTGGAAATTGCAAGATTGGAATTGAATAAAATTTCAAGAGAAAGGTATTCAATATATTTTGCATTTTGGTAACAGTAGATCATTTCGTAACTGTTTATATCTCCGAAAAACGAGTTTAATATCCATGTAAAATATTGAAGATAAAATAAATTTCCTAATCTTAAAAACGTTTAGAGCTTACGTAACGTTTGAAAAATTCAAAATCACTAAAAAATAAAAAACATTATTTTTTATTAAATCCAAAATAAAAACTCAATTTGTGTTATTCAATGTACAAAAACACAAACTCAATTATTTCATTAATTCGCTGTTGCCACAATTTTTCTACTGTAAATACAATTTTTATTTAGTTATAAAAAAAAAATTAAAATGTGTTTGTGTTTTTTGCTCGGCACTAGCTAAGGAATAATACAAAAAAAAAATGGTCTTCACAATGATATAGTTTTTAATCTATAAAATATAACAAACGAAACCTCTACATCTGATTTAAAAAATAAATTTAAAATTATCGCAGGTTAGCCAATCGTTGAACTACACAACCACTTGTAAATATGAATACTTATTTTGGCATCATGTTTTTTGATATTAAATTGTGTGGAGAAAAAGGATATCATAAATTATATAAAGTCAAAGAGAATTCAATGGCTAGGACGCATAGAGAGAGAGGACAATAGCAGAGGCACAAAAAATATTTTCAAGGGGAAGTGCCAGGGCCAAAGAAAAAAGGGAAGGCCAAAAAAAGATGGATTGATGAAGTAGAAAAGGATTTGAAGAACCTAAAGATCACAAATTGGGAAACCAAAACTCGAGACAGACGACTTTGGGGTTATATTGTTAGGGAGGCCATGGTCCAACATGGACTGTAGTGTCATGGGGTTAATTAGTTAGATTTTTGATATTAGTCTGTCACATCAAAAGCAGTTTTTTTACATCAGTATTTACCACTTTCCTCTTAATTTGCCAATATTCATTACAATGATGTCTGAACTCTTTTTTCAAAAAGATAAATATATTTATGATTCTTTGTTTGGTAGTATTGTTAAAAGTATATCCAGCCTTGAACGGGTAGAAATAATCTTTTCCTGGCATCAGTAAATATCATAATTAATTTCGCTTTGTTTAATTTTATCAAAGACTGTTTACTGAACATGTCAAGATTGGAATTCAATAAAATTTCAAAAGAAAGATATTCAATATGTTTTACATTTTCGTAATAGTGGATTATTTCCCAATCTATCATTTCGTAATTTAGTTTCAAATGATGCTGTCTGTAATTCTCAAAATCTTTTTAATAACAAACTATATTTAGAAAGTTATTGTATCATTTATTTTTTATTAAATCCTTGTTTTATTCAACTTTTTAATTACTCAATTATGCATTCGTGATTGAAGAATTTCTGATACTTAAATATGTGAATCAGTTGCTAATAGTGTATATATTAATTGTTAATGTTTAATAAACGCGTATATTTGAACCTTCAAATTAAAATCAGAATCTTAATTCAATATCTTATATTTATTTTTATTATTATTATTATTATATTTCAATTCCATAAATTATTATGTTTATCTATAAAAATGGACTTGTGTTGTAAAAAATAAGCTCTATGACATATTAGTAAAATTACGAAAAAGAAACATTATTTAAGGGAATAGTAATTACTCATACAAATAAAATTAAAGTTGATTAATTACTTTGTTTGATTCTTTTTCTTTTGTTCAACTTTATTATTTATAGTTTAAAGAAATGACAGATAAATGATATTAGAAATCTATACTAGCATTTGCTAGCAGTGTTTTCAATATTTTGCTCACAGCTATACCAGATTCAATGAGAAAAAACAATTAGATTTCTCTTTATTTAATTTTTAAATTGCAAAAGATACAGACACCCACACAAACCCATGTACATATAAATCTTCTGCTTTTATAAATATATCTAGATTTATTACACAAAGTCACTAAGACAAAAACAAATTTACCTCAAGAATTATTTCTGCAGTATCACTGTAGACTTTCATGTAATCAATTTTAATGGTTCAAGAGAAGTAAATGACATTGTATAAGCTCATCTGTTCTTGAAAACAATAACAAGTTCGTTTTAATCCCAGTGGCAAGTTTTTTAAGGCGTTGCCTCTTAGTGTTACAGATTGCTCTAATAATATTTCAGTATCATAAGTTCAGTATTCAGGGTCGTGAGTTATTTTTTGTTACTCCAAACCACTCTGTAGCCTAAATTTTATCCCACCCAAATTATTTTTTTACTAACTAACTAACGTGTATATATTTTTTATATTAAATTCTCTAAGGGATCAAAAAGTATTGTACAAGATTTTTTCTTTTTCTAAAAGAAGGTAGGGTGTCATAAAACTATGCAACAGCCTCGTAAACAATGTCCAGTTATACCGCCCTTGGATCCTGTTTCTGAAGCATTGGAAAATAAAAAAATATTTTGCCCTACTTCTTAAACAATATTCTATTTTTAGCTATAGTTAAGATGACCAAATAAAAATTGTGGATTAGTTTGAAATATTTTTCTAAAGAAAGCAGGGGTTTATTTTTGACGTTATTATTCAAATGAATATACAAAAAAAAATTGTTAATACCTCAAATCGGGATTAACAACATGCTTCACACCTTTTTTCACATTTTTTCAAAGAAATTTTTGTAGAATGTGAATCTTTTTTTTTTTTCTAATTCAGGTTTTTTGCATTAAGAGAATTTTTTCGGTTATGTTCCACTTAAAGCATCATACTTCTTCAAATAAATCATTGCCATTTACTTTTAGTTTATAAATTCGCAATATTTTATTCCAACTACCTGTACTGAATTTTTTATCAAAAGAGTGAATTCTGTAATCTTGATTTCTGCTGAATAGTTATATCAGGTTGAAGAAAACTATGAAATGGGTTTTACTAATACAATAATTAAGAAAAAAAGTGATATTTTTCAAAAAATAAGAATTTTTACAAAAAAAAATTCATATGATTTAAAAGTCATAAGATGCTTATGGACTTATATTTTAATAATTTAAAGGTTATAGAAAACTAGTTGAAATGATCACTCAAGTGATTAAAAATCAATCAAGAAGTTATTTTTTTTTTTGTTTAAAAATAAAAGATTAAACTTCTAATGGTTTGTTTTGTCGCTTAACGGTCATTTTTAGCACACTTTGGGCTAATTAGACCGGGACCTACAACTTAACGTGGATTCCGAACCACTAATAAGCATCCATGAAACCGCCAGAATTCAAACCTGAAGCCTGTGGTACCACAGGCCAGAGTGCTAGCCAATTGGCCATCTGGCACCAATTAAACTGCTGAAGATGTATATAACTTTTTATGTATAATATTAAACACTTTTTCCAAGCAGAACTATCTTTGTATGTATGTAAATTTATTAGCAGAATCGGTACTTAATCTGAACAAAAAAAAATCCGTATTGTGAAAGTTTAAAACGCTGTTTTTTTACCCTCAGTTGAATAATTTCTCTTTTAGAAGTAAAGAACATTAGAAAATAAATTACTAGCAGGAAAAAAACCAAGAGTTTTCTCGTTTTCCTTTGTTGGAATTCATGGGCCTTTATACCATCTTTTTAGATGAGAAGAAAATTTTTAACCTACAATTAACCTATACCAAGAAAAATAAATCTAATAAACAAAAGCGAGAACAATTCCTTAAAATGCAGGACATACAATTATTGCAGCTATGATGAAACCCTTATAAAATATGGTCTTTCTCTCCCTTGTCAATGACAACCTAGCTGGAGCTAACAAGTAGGCCGGTTCTTGTTGAAAAATATGTCTTTGTAGTGGAAGGTAAGGCTTTTATCCCTGACATTGAAGTTGAAAGAGGGGTAGACGAAAATGGGCGGCAAAAAAAAAAAAAAGAATTGATGCACCTGGTTTGGGCGAATTTGCAGAATGAACGTAGACGTTTTTATAGGTGAAGGTTGTTTTCTTCAGTGTCTTCTTTTTTTTTTACCTTTAGGGTGGGGAGAGCAATTCTTAATAAGGCTGTCTGCTTTATCTTCAGATAATTTCATACGTGGGAAAATTTTCAAATAGCTAAGAGTTCCTAGAACTTCAATGTCAATTTTTGGTGATTTGTTTTGTAAGAGTTCCAAGAATGAAATCATCTGTTTGAGAAACCCTTTTTTCAATTATTGTTTCCCATTACATTGTAGAATATGTAAAAAATGCACCAGATGTGCCTTGTGTAAAATGCGCCATTTTTTTGTAAATAGAAGCATGTTTAAGATCACTGTTTCATTGATATATCATCTTAAAGCTGTCTCTCTTTTTCTTTTTCGCCAAAATTTTTATTCTTTCTAAAATATCACTTTTGATCTTCATCTAAGAAGTCCTAGAACTTCAATGTCAATTTTTGGTGATTTGTTTTGTGTGAGTTCCATGAATGAAATCATCTGTCTCATAAACCATTTTTTTTTCAGTTATTCTTTCCCGTTACATTGTACAATATGTAAAAAATGCACCAGATGTATTAGTAAAACCCATTTCATAGTTTCTTTCAACCTGGTATAATTACCTAATAGAAATCAAGATTATGGAATTCATTCTTTTGGTAAAAAAATTCAGTACAGTTGGAATAAAATATTGCAAATTTATAATTGATGTGTCATAAAAAGGCTGCCGGCTTTATTTTCAGATAATTTCATACGTGGGAAAACTCTCAAATAGCTAAGAAGTCCTAGAACTTCAATGTCAATTGTTGGTGATTTGTTTTGTGTGAGTTCCAGGAATGAAATCATCTGTCAATGTCTCATAAACCTTTTTTTTATTATTCTTTCCCCTTACATTGTACAATATGTAAAAAAGGCACCAGATTGTGTAAAATGATCCACTTTTTTGTGAATAGAAATATGTTTGAGATTACAGCTTCTATTGATATATCATGTTAAGTAGTATATACTCGAGTAGTCTTTCATGAATATTGACCTGCCGATGGCAGGGATCTTTGTTAGTGGTTCGGAATCTACATTAAACTGTAGGTCCCGATCTAATTAGCCCAAAGAGTGCACAAAATGATCGTAGAGCGACAAACCAAATCAATCATGAATATTGAAAAAATTACGATATGCTCAGATTAAAAAAAAAAAAAATTCTTCCACCAGTAATTTAATCAAAAATATTTTACAAATATGAAAATTAGAAGCTTGAAAAAACTTGGTATATGATACACTTTTTTTTCTCATTTTGTTATCTTTTTATTGTATATACATAGTAAATATATTTGTTCTCCTTACATAGAATCAATACAAGTTTAAAAAAAAAATTATGATCAGAAATGAAACTTAATTGCTCAATAGTTACAAGCAAAACAAAAACCTCTGAATGATGATCATAACAGTCTGAATTTCGTAATGATAATGGATGTCTGAAGTTTTTTGTTGTTGTTGTTGTTTCCCCCTAAAATTGCAAGACATTTGCATTTTTTTTTTTTTTTTTTTTTTACATATCTTTGCCAGGGAGGAAAAAATAAATATGATAAAGAAAAAACCCAAACCCAATGCCTTCTTTCAATGACGAATTCATGAGTTTAACAACTCCGTTTGATATCTTACTGAAAATTGCAGTGTGCTTTTAGACAGAGGCTCAGTCTTTTTTCCCCCTCTCCTAGACTATTGACTGCTTTTCTTTACAGAAATTTGGGGATAATTACAGTGTTCACTGTTTGTTTTCACTCTTCTTGAAGGTTGTCCGTAAGAACTGCCATTCAGTTTAGAGGTTTGATGAAGTGCATTTACGCCGTTACGAACCAACGCTTTTCCATGCCAATGTGCAATAGGCACACCATCACTAGCCGGGCATGACTATCCAGTTTCCGGTGCTTTAAAAGGATGCTGTATTTTGCACCTGAAGCTGCAAAAAGGCTTTCTTTACCTTGCAATATTTCGCACCAAATACTGCATATGTATGTTCATAGACGTTATGCCTTTAAAGAAAAAAAATTCAAAGAATTTAAATGCATTTAAATATATATTATTAATTTTTAATCAACGACTATAACCTATTTTAAATGTGTATATGTACTGGAAACCTTTAGATATTATAGTATTAACATTAAATGATTATTATGAATGAAATTAACATGATAAAGGAAATTAACATGAAATGTTAACAAATGAAATTAACATAGCAAATGAGATTAACATGATATTTGATTAGAATATGAGCTTGACGTAAGAAAATAAACGATGAAAGTAGTATTTATTGAGTAATTATTTTATATTAAAATTTAATGAACATAGCTATATTTCTCAACTAAAACATAGCACTCAAGTAGCTATTTACAATTATATTTCTTATAATAAATAAACGTTATTTAGAACTATGAACTAAGATATATAATTAAATTGATTTTTAATAAACACTTATAAAGACTATTCACTAATATCCTAGACTTATAACTAATGAAGAATTAATTAATTGAAAAATTTGCAAATAATTCGTTTTATAGTGGCCAGTAAAACTTTAAAAAAATGTATTGTTATCACTTATAATAAAAGGTCACTATAAAGGATAAAGTTTAAGTGGAAATTTCTTCATTGTGAAATATTTTAAGACTGCTAGCCTTAGACTCTTTATAAGGAAAACTTTACACGAGCCTTATAATTACGCATTTTTTTAAGAGTAAACGACAATTACTCTACTCTGTCGGTCATGTGCATTTATTTCATAAACGTTAAAAAGGAACTGATTTTATTGATCTCTATAAACAGCATGTAACTTATTTTTTCCGCCCTCACAATTCAATTGACCCATTTCCAATACCTAAATTATATTTTTACAACTAGAACTTTAAAAAATTAATTTTCTTGATTTTATTCACTATCGCAGGTTTACAATGCTTAATTTTTTTTTTTCGGAATAAAAGAAAGTTAATTGCATTTCTGTACTCCAAAATGATTATTTGCATTTCTGTGCTTGAGACCAAAAAGCACCATAGTTGTCAAAGCTCTTGCTAGAACCCGAAATACATCGCCGTCTATGAATGGATCGCAAATCTCCATTAATATACACAACGTGTGGTACACAAATCTAATAAAAACGTAATTAAAAACCATGTTCTTTGGCATAATAATTGATATTTTCTACTCAACCGCAGATGGCCTTCATAAAATACTCATTCTCTTCAGCTGAGCTAATAAAAAGACCGAACACGTTTTAGTGCAATAAAATAGGTCATGAACGGGGAACTGAAGAAAAGGTAGAATAGAAGCAGCAGACATTGCCGATGTTTCACTTTTCAAAACAGTGAAAGTTGTACAGTGACTCAGGTGACCATTTTGAATTGCTGTTGTCACTGGTATTTATTTCCGTTTGCGTTGTCATAGTAACGTCTATTTGCATGAAACGGTGGTTTTGTACGTTTTTTAGGTGTTGTCCCGCAATTGGCAGGGCGTACATGGGAACGAAAATGTTACCTACCACAAACTGGGTTTGTTGAGCCATAAAACTAGAGCACAAGTTTTACTGTAATTATGCTGATTCATAAAATGGGTGTTTATGGATTTCATTTGCGAGTACTAATTGACTAATTTTCCGTTGACTTACGTTAATATTATCTGCGAAGTCTAAAGTGGATGTGTTTAAGTGGTTTTTTTATTATTATTATAGCAGTAGAAGGGCTGGAAAAAATGTAAATTTAATTTTGCATCATAGATCCTTGCATTTGTGTAAGAGTAGAAACGTTTTTGAATTCATGTAAAACAAAAATGGAAAATAATGTTAATTATTTCGTAAGGCACTTAAATCATTGCTAAAAATATAAGTTGCTAAATCTGTGACAGTTTTATTTAAATATTTTGGATCTGGTAGGTGGTAGTGGTAGTGCGTCAGGTGGATTTCTTGTTCCACACTAATTGAGACTTATTTTCGGTGTAAGAATTAGTCGTAATTAACCAATCTACCAATAATTTGCCAATCACAGATATCCAAAATGATCATATTTTCTTTGAGGACAAGGCGCAAAGACATCGTTTAATATAAAATACTATTAGCATATATTTTATATTTATTAAGTGAAAGAAATGAACAAATGCACTTTAAAAAAGGAAAATTTTAATTAATGAAAAATGTATTTTAATGTCTCGCTCTCGATCTTTATATTGTAATAAGTATGTCGACAAGACTAATTCCAATGAACCTGTAGTATAATAATCAATTGGCATGAAAAAAGGTTTTGTATTCGTTAATTTTAAATATGAAAGCCAATTTACATGTTTGTAAATCCAAAATGCGTGATAAATATACTCTCTATTTTGTCAATGTTTAAATACGTTGCACGAAAATTTTCGTCAAAAGCTCTCTGTAATTTTCGTGTTCAGCTCTCTGGTTTTTAAAAAGAGATGACAGTGTAAAGTTATAAGATCATTATTTAAATACTTTTTTCTACACAAAAAATATCATAAGTTTCGGCTTCGGGTTATACCTTTTTTGGCCGCAAAAAATACGTATTAAACTATACTTTTAAAGAACCAGCTTTGATCTAACTACAACTCACTGCAGTCAAATATGATGTACTGTTTTTGCATCTTATATAAATTTTCAGCTATAGTCAATCGAAAATTCCTTTCGATCTTTATGTTTGCTCAGCTGGTCTAAATTGATATGGCTTATTTACTGCTTTACTTTACTGTTCTTATTCGTTCTGAAAAAAAGTATTTAAACAAGTTAGTTATCCATTAGCTTAAACACAAAAAATGTTTGTCGTTAAAATAATATATATTATTTTAATAACAAACATTTTCTGTGTTTAAGGTAATTCATAACTAGCTTTAACACTTTAATAAAGGAAAATAACAAAACAAAAAAAACATATTAAAATGACATATATAATATAACATGTCTTTTAGACACTTCTTCAAGTATAGAAAATATTACATAAGTATACATTGAGATATAAATCAATAAAATTTAATTTTTAAGACCACCCATGTGTGTTATTATTTTTTGTGTAGCAATTTCAAAATGGGTACAAATAATTCGTTATTTTATTAAAAAAAAAACTTAACACATATTGATTTATTAATAAAAAACAACTTTTACTTTAAATGTGGAATATTTTCACAATGATCAGTAAAAAACATGAAATAATTTTAGAAATAAAAAACAACTGTTTTCTTGGTTAAAATTTATAACAGTTGCAGTAAAAAAAAAAATTTTTTTTTTTACAGATATGTTTTATTAAAGAAAAAATTTCTGAATTCGCAAATTCTTGATTGAATCTGAAAAACGTACTAAAACATGTATTATGTTATTAAAATATTTAGATTTCTATTATATTTGAAAGTAATATTGTGATTCTAAATCATATTCTAGGAATTTTGCTTAATTACTCGGCTAGGGTAATTTAATTAAACATATGTACAATAATACTCTAGCAGTTTAAAATGAAAAATAAAAAAAGAGCTTTCTACTTAAAAAAACTAGTTGCTAACTAGTTAAATTCTAAATAATGTGTCATACTTAAGTAATTCTTAACAAAAGAATTGTTTTATACAAATGCTAACTGTAGAGATAAATTTAAATTAATAAGACACTCACCAAATGTAGCACGCACGATTTTTTTTCCTTAATTTTGTTTTGAGCTTTTTAGAATTATTTTGCTCAATCTTTAATGTTAATCTTTCACATTTCCTTACATTGAAAAAAATTCATAATGTCAAGTTTAATTTTACAGAATTCATCTCTTGTGAATCGTTGCGTGTTATAAACATCATCATCAAAATTATGATAAAAAAAAAATAACTTCGCATTGTTAGCGAACTTGATTAAATGCTACACGTTATCTAAAAGAAGTGAAAATCGTTTTCTTACTACGTGAGCTGTGCTGTAAAAAAACTTTATGCTGAAGGTTAGAATGATGTCTGTGGCGTGTTTAACGTCATACCCAGCGGGGATTCTGGAAATGCCATCCACTTTTTGATGTTTTATTATCATCTCTCTTTCTTCTGACATTCCGATTTTTATGTCCTATCAGTATGAAGTTCAGTGGCGTGGAGCAGGTTTTGCGTGTCGTAAAATTAACCGTAAGATTCATTAGTTGGCTTGGAAAGTTGCATTGTTTCTTACGCCATTACTGCGACGCGAAGAAAATTAAACTTATCGTTGGAAGTGAAAGGTTAAGGTGAAGGGTTAGAAAAGGAAATTGCAGCAGTATTTTAGTTCAGATTGTTGATTAAAAACTGCATCTAGTTTTTGAAGTGCAGATGGAGTTGATTAAGGTTGAGCTTCATAAAACCCTAAACAGGCCTCGAAAGCATACATCAAACAGATTGTTAAATACCGAGATTTGTTTATGAAAATCAAATTGATTAATAACTATGAAATATTTATTATTTTCTATATTTTAATTACTTAAATAAATATTAAATCATTTTTACTTAGTACTACAGTAGAAACCTAAACAAGCCTATATACGAATATATAGTGAATAATACTAACTATTTATTCGTATGTTATATTAATTATTGTATGTACACCAAGCAGATTCAACGTAAAGATAAAATCCCTGTAGTATGTTGCAAGGAAATTGCAGTAGTATTTTAATTTGGATTGTTGGTTGATTAAAAACTGCATCTAGTGTTTGAAGTCGAGATGGAGTTGATTAAGTTGAGTTTCATAAAAACCTAAACAAGCCTTGAAAGCATACATCAAAAAGATTGTTAAAGAAATACCGAGATGAAAATCAAATTGATTAATGAGTATAAAATATTTATTATTTTTTATATATTAATTACTTAAATAAATATCAATTAATTTTTGCTTTGTGTTACAGTAACACTAACGCTAAATTTTAAATCTTATCCATCACTATATATTCGTATGTTTTATTAACTATTACATGTACGCCAAGCAGATTCAATGTAAGAATAAAATCACTATAGCATATTGAAAAATCTCTACTATTTGAGTGAAAAACAAATTAATTATATACGATTTCTAGATATTAAAAAGTTCCTTAATTTTTCCCATAGCTTAAGTTAAAGTAAGTGCTTCTAGGTTTTACCCTTTCCCTTTACAATACGTTTTAGTATTGTGAAAAGCAATTGCCTTTACTGTACTCACTTATTACTATCATGGTAATTTTTTTAGTTATTAATCATTTCATTATCGCAAAAGCATATCGTGCTTATGTGAATTTGCATTTGCAGAAGTAAAAAGATTAGTATCATAATAATGATGTTAATACTATATTTATTTATAATTTCTAGCTTTCGGGTCTGACAAGGTTATTAATCCTTTGGTTCCTATTATATAATTTTATTGAATATTTTTCTTGCTTATGTGGACGGCAAATTTATTAGCATTTACTTTACATTCATCTGCAGTATTACAATTTTTTGTTATTAAAGTATGTTTTGCACATTAGTAATCTTAGTGAGTTTAACTGACGATATTCTGTTTATATATTAACATATCAGAATTTTATGGTTTATATACAAGATGACGCCGAATGAACCTATTCGTAACAAGTTCTTGACGATAACATGAGAATTAATATGTGCTTAAAGTTTTTGAAAAATGTAATTCTGAAATAAAATTAACATAATATACCATTAAAATATTTGTATATGGTTTCTTATATTATTGTATTTAGTATGTTTTGATATCGATATAAGATTAAAATTTTAATGGAAACCTTTTATATTCATGTCATGATTCTAAATCCGATATTTTGTTATGTATCACATAGAACACGATCTATACATAAATCACAAAAATAAACTCATTAATTGATTGTACCTTATTCTAAAACACGGCTTCTCAAATGTACTTGTGCAACAATGATGCTATTTTCGATATTCAACACTTAGTAGCTGAATCCCAAGCAAGTTCATGAATAAAAAATGAAGCGAAACGTGATTCCAAAGTCTATTTTCAGAACTTGAATGTGTAAATCAAATTTGCTACTTATTCCAAGATCAGTTACTATGTACATCATCCATGCCATTAAACTATTCATCATCAACAGTCAGAGAATATATTTTTTACCAACCATCTACTTTTATTTTCGGAAATTATACCAGCATGTCTCAAATGCACTAGGAAAAGTTAAGTCAATAAAAAAGTGTACATAGAATGGCTAGAAAAGGATGCTGCAATGTGAAATTACAGTGAATTAAACAAAAGTTGTTTGGGAAAACACATTTGGTTGCAGCAGCTGTAATAACTAAAAAAGGTGTTGGAAGTTTCTTTGGTGCGTAACTTTTGCTTTTCGATCGTATTTTGTGCTTAGTCATCTTTGGCCTTTAAATCCGTCCATTGTTTTTGATATACAATTGTTTTAGCACAATAAATTATCAATAATGAAGAACTACAGTGTGTCACATATATGCATTATTATCAGTGACTGTTTACTTCTAAATGAGTTCCATGGGAATGATTTTCTCACCATTTAAAAATCCCTTATTATGCCTTGAATATCTTTTGTATAATTGATTTATTACAAATGAAACATGTAAAAACTAACGCGTAATTTAACTTATAGGTTTCTTTTTAATTTTTTTTCCGAATTTCGTATTTTGTTAAGTTTACCAAATGATTTAAATATTTTGTTTTAAGCGACGAATTAGTTCATTACTTAGCAAATATCCAAACAAAAAAATATATATATAACACTATTTTATTTGAATTTTTTATAGGTTATTGAAAATATCAAATCCTATTTTAAACCCTCATTATTAAACTGGTACTCCATTATAAAAATTTTTGGTGTGCTTATCAACTTATAAAATTCACAAAAAAAAAAAAGAAAAAAAAAATGCTGCATATATTCTTCTTATGAAATAATCTAATGTAAGACATTGTTATTAATGCGGCCCAACAATGCTGCTTAAAACATCTATTCATTATGATTATTCTTCGAAACTTTAATTAAATGAAACTTTTTAAAAAAATAATTAATTTAGAAACCAAACTAAATTTCCTATTATTATTATTTAAGGTATTCCTTATTTCATTTAAGTTATCTTGATTCACTGCATTGTGCACTGTTTTGCTCATGCTCTTTAAAAAGAAATATATTGTGCTACAATAATTTTGCTCATATGTCATGAGGGATTAAACACTCATTATTAAACTAATACTCCATTAGAAAAATTTTTGTCATGTGTATCAACTTCAACATCTATGAAATTCACAAAAAGAAAATTCTGCATATATTCTTCTTAGCAAATAATCTAACATAGGACATTGTTATTAATGCTGCCCAATATTGTTGCTTAAAACATTGACATTTTATCTGTTTATTATGTTTATTCTTCAAAACTTTAATTACATGAATTATTTTAGAAAAAAATGAAATTAATTTAGAAATGAAACTAAATTTCCTATTTTTATTATTTAAGGAATTTCTTATTTCATTCATTAAACGTGCTTGATTTTCTTAATGATTTAAAATTTCTTATTTCATTTAAATGCTCTTGACTCACTGCACTGTGGACTGTTTTGCTCATGGTCTTTCAAAAGAAATAAATTATGTTACAATATTTTTGCTCATTTGTCATAAGGGAATGAGATTTTTGCATATGAACTAACTTTTTTCCCAAAAAATTAGTAATATTTTTTGAGCAGGTCGCGAGAATTTCGTTCTTTAAAATGAAGCTCAAAGAAGCAAAAAGATTGGATGAAGTCGCTAGAAGATATGGATAGAAATTATTGTATATAAATTAAATACAGACGATTATATTCGAAGAAAAATAACTAGTTGACGCCGCCGTGTTTATCAAAGCTAGATGACTGTAAGCGAAGAACAATAATTTTGTGTGTTATATAAACAATATCCAAATAATCAGACCTTAAGAACAATAATTTTGTGTGCTATATAAACAATATCCAAATAATCAGACCTTAAGAACATTATCTTTGTGTGCTATATAAACAATATCCAAATAATCAGACTTGAAGAACAATAATTTTGTGTGCTATATAAACAATATCCAAATAATCATACCAGAAGAACAATAATTTTGTGTGCTATATAAAGAGACCTGAAGAACAATAGTTTTGTATATAAACAATATCCAAATAACTTGGATATTTGATTATTTGGATATTGTTTACATAAAAAACTAATTTGAACAATTAGTTTTTTATATAAACAATATCCAAATAATCAGACCTGATGAAGAAGAATTTTGTGTGTATATAAACAATATCTAAATAATCAGACCTGAAGAACAATAGTTTTGTGTGCTATATAAACAATATCCACATAATCAGACCTGAAGAACAATCATTTTGTGTGCTATATAAACAATATCCAAATAATCAGACGTGAAGTACAACAATTTTCTGTCACATATTGACTAAATCCAGTTGATGAGGTACGAAGAACGAGAATTGTCTCTCACAATTAAATATTGCCATTTCGAATGTAATGTCTTCTTCCAACAGACCGTTTAAAGAAAAAAAAGAATCTCATTTTCTCACCTCCTTAAAAATTACGTTAAATATTTTTTTTTGTTACTTTCAAAAGAAAGTAGACAAAATAGTTACTTAGCAGAATTTATTTTTTTGTTTCAATGAAGTATTGTTCGACGAGATGGCCGGTGAGAAAATGGGTTGGACCCGTGAAACTCATCGCTGGTTCTGTATGTCTTTCTGTAGGAAAAAAAATTTCATTGGCTTCAGCAATGCGAAACGTGGGGATAAAAAGAAAATCACCCACCGATACATAATGGTTGGTTCCCATGTCAATCGGCAAAATCAAAAACAATCATTATTGTTGAAAAGAAATTCAAGAATTGATTTCTTGAGAAAGAAATTGCAGTATTTTCAGACATTAGAAACAAATTTACATTTATAGAAACATTTTTTTAAACTAAATTTAAATTTGTCTTGCTCTTTAAGCTATGATTTATGACTTAATTGTTTGTTTTGAATTTGAAATAAAGGAAAGTTTTTCTTTTAAAAGATTTAGAAACAGAGGTTTGAGAGCAGAAAAAAAATCTGCGTAATTTTTTGTATTATAATAGTTGCGGTTGTAGTTGAATTTGTCTTGATTATATTTATCACTCTACAAATGTTTAATGTATTGTTCCTAAAGATATTGTTTATAGATATATTTTATAGTTCCTAAAGATATTATTTATAGCTGTATTTATATCGTTCCTAAAGATATTATTTATAGATACATTTCTGTCGTTCCTAAAGATATTATTTATAGATATATTTATATCGTTCCTAAAGATATTATTTATAGATATATTTCTGTGGTTCCTAAAGATATTATTTATAGATATATTTATATCGTTCCTAAAGATATTATTTATAGATATATTTCTGTGGTTCCTAAAGATATTATTTATAGATATATTTATATCGTTCCTAAAGATATTATTTATAGATATATTTCTGTGGTTCCTAAAGATATTATTTATGGATATATTTCTGTCGTTTTAAAAGATATTATTTATAGACATATTCCTGTCATTCCTAAATATATTATTTATAGATATAATAATACATTACTCCTAAAGATATTATTTATAGATATATTTATATCGTTCCTAAAGATATTATTTATGCATATATTTCTGTCGTTCCTAAAGATATTATTTATAAATATATTCCTGTCATTCCTAAATATATTATTTATAGATATATTTATATGGTTCCTAAATATATTATTTATAGATATATTTATATAGTTCCTAAATATATTATTTATAGATATATTTATATAGTTCCTAAAGATATTATTTATAGATATATTTATATTGTTTCTAAAGATATTATGTAATGCTTTAATAATTAAAAATTTACGTATAGAAAGTTATCCCTAAACCTTTAGAAGAAATATTTGTTATCAGTTGCTTTCTCTATTTTTTTTTAAATATAAATAAATGGTGTTTAAATCTGGATTTATTTTCAAAATATATGTAACGCTACATATACATATATCATGTATGTTTATCCGTAATATAAATAAACTCACTACATAATGCATCTCTTTAAATGATGTTGAAAGCATTAATTTCTTATTACGTTTTATAAACAAATTTCTCTTAAAAAGTGAAATACTATATCTTTTCAAGCTTTATAACTTCTAATTCTATCGTTATATTTTAAGATTTGTTTGTAAAATCAAACAGCATTGTAATTTTCATTTCAATATGATAAATATCAATGTTATTATATATATATATACATCTACAATTGTAAGTGTTTTCCTTAACCTAAGAACAGCTAACTTGCCTTTGTTGTAAAGATCATCCTTAAGAATATTTACCTGTTATATTTTGTTTTAAAGACATTTTACTTCTTACTATATAAAACAGCAACATAACTATTGTTTAGTATAATGAATATTTCTTCATTTTTAGCAGATATTTTTTAATTAATTTTTGTTCTTTTCTACATTTCTATACAAATGCTTTTCTTAATGTGTTGTCATGTAGCTTAATGGTCTTAGTACCTCTCTAAATATTGATTAATGTAAATGATGAAAAAAATTAGGTTTTATTAGAATTTTTAAAAAAAATGATGTTTCTATCGATTGAAAAACAATAATAACATTTATAGAAAATGCAAAGCAAGGATTTTCTGCTGCGTTGTGTTATCTTCATAAAAAGTAAATAAATTCTTGAGTTTCATAAAGTTAAAAATATTTTATTAACTTATTTTGGAAACCAAAATAACAGTCATTTGTATATATAGATATTAACTTATTCAGTGTTGTTATGTGCATGTATGGTAATTTATGTCTGATAATAAAAAATTCTGGAACAAATTTTAATTGAAAGTAATTTTTTGCTTAAAATGTTATCTAAAATTTGAAATAAAAATAGAAAAAAATTATAGTCACGCTAGAAATCCTCAACCTTGAAGAAATTGATTTTTTTTTCTTTTCCATAAAATTAAAATATCATTTCTATCGTAGTAACTATTTTAAATTCCAATTAACTTATTCAAATATAACTATTTTACTCTGAATACCAAAATTCAAATTGACCACAAAAATCAAATTCAATTCTAATTCAAATTGACCTTTGAATACCAAAATTCAAATTAATATCATTTAATTTTTTTATAAATTATTTATTGCTTAATTTAGCTTTTTTCGTAATTCAGTTTAATTTTTATTGTGTTGTAACAATCGAAAAAATAATGGTTTCCCATTAGTATTTTCTTATTTTTATTCTTTATTTTTTATTTTTAATCTTTAATTTTATTTTTTAATATTAATCTTTATTTTTTATTTTTAATCTTTATTTTTAATTTTTAATATTGATCTTTATTTTTTATTTTTAATTTTTAATATTGATCTTTATTTTTTATTTTTAATCTTCATTTTTATTTTTTAATATTAATCTTTATTTTATTTTAATTTATCTTTCAATGACTTAATTCATATGCAGTTGTAACGTTTTTGAGAGCAAATACACTAAAGGGAATGATGAAAAGGAAAATGGAGTACTAATAATATCAACTAATAATATCACTGAGCAAAATATAAAAACAATACTTACATTCCTTGTAAAAGAAATTTTTTTTCTTTTGACAATGTTTTTAACATATGCATTTATTCGATTTCATACTCTAAATTGTTCTGTTATTTTGAAATGATCTTCACAGTTTGTTTTTGATGTTAACACAGCAATTAATGTATTCAACTGTCCTTCTCACTTTTATTTTATTGTTTTGTAGATATCTAATGAGCGCATTTGGAGTTATAAATATAACTTGAAACTTTTTACAGCGAAGTTATTTCTCCGAGTGTCTTTTTTAAATGAGAGTTTTTATATCAGTAAACAATTCTCAAAAATTCCCGATCCTACTTTATGGTTTTTCGCTTTAGTTCTTTTAATTGGTTACTTTACATTTTACTTTTCATTTGTTAGTTTCATTTTTCAAGAGGATTAGCTTTGACCTTCCAAGGTTGTTTCGACTGGTGAAACAGAAAAAAAAAAAAAAAAAAAAAAAAGGAAAAAAAAAAAAAAAAAATTGCGAGAATCTAGGCTATTCTTTTTAACTTAGCAACATCTGGAACTATTTGAGGTTTTCTCGTTCACCCCCCTCCCCCCAATATATTCCATGAATTATCGATACACTTACTCTCCAGTTTATAGTTGCTGAAAATTCCACATTTTCATTGAATATAAAAATGATATTTTTTTTTTTTTTTTTGTATTTATTACTGCAGTAAAATTACATTTTTTAATTTCTTAATTTCTTCAGATTTTTAAATTTTTAATTTCTTCAGATTCATTGTCGATTGAAGCTTATATCGTTCATTGCCGATTCTGTGTCAGATTCAGTGTCGATTCAAATTTATATCGCTCATTTCTGTTCTGGGTTAGATTCACTGTCGATTCAAATTTATATCGTTCATTGCCGATTCTATGTTAGATTTAATGGCGATTCTATGTTAGATTTAATGGCGATTCAAATTTATATCGTTCATTGCTGATTCTGTGTTAGATTCACTGTCGATTCAAATTTATATCGTTCATTGCCGATTCTATGTTAGATTTAATGGCGATTCAAATTTATATCGTTCATTGCTGATTCTGTGTCAGATTCACTGTCGATTCAAATTTATATCGTTCATTGCCGATTCTATGTAAGATTTAATGACGATTTTATGTTAGATTTAATGGCGATTCAAATTTATATCGTTCATTGCTGATTCTGTGTTAGATTCACTGTCGATTCAAATTTATATCGTTCATTGCCGGTTCTATGTTAGATTTAATGGCGATTCAAATTTATATCGTTCATTGCTGATTCTGTGTTAGATTCACTGTCGATTCAAATTTATATCGTTCACTGCCCATCCTAACTCGTGTTAGATTCATCGATAATACGTAACATGTATGAATCGAAACTACTTTAAAGAGATATTACTTCCCTTTAAAATAATAAAAACTTTGCTTGTTTACAGTAATATAAATAAAATATTTACGCTTTTTTTTTGTCCAATTTAATCGTTCTGATTAATTTAATCATTTTCGCATAAGCATTTTTACAATTAGTTTAATGAATATCAAAATGAAACGGCATGTGCAATAATTTGAGATTGAATAAAAGTCAAAGAAATTGTCCCATAAGATTTAACAATCTTAGTAAATTTATTGTTACACATAAATTTCTCAAAAAAATTATTAAATTATTTTTTATTGTTAAGGATTTGGGATACGTCGAAGATAATAAATTTCTTTTTTATGATTAAATTTTAAATAATTCCCTTGTATAAATTATACATGAAAAATAGAGTTTATTTAATAGGCCTTAATTATTATTGAAAGCATATAGTTTAAAAGAAACATAAAAAGAAATTAATAACTAATAATTTCTAAGCTAATTAACGCTATACATGGGTATTTAAATTAAAATTGTGCATCAGATATAAAGATATATTCCGTTGTATTCTAGTGATATATTAATATGGATAGATGAATGGGTAAAAGACATATACTGAAATTTATTGAATTCAGGTTTTTAAAAAATGGAAGGAAATGTATGCAAAATCAAAATTGAGAAAATTGATCGTGACAAAACTGGGCAATTCATTCAATGAGAGAATAAAAAAAAATATGTTTATAGCTTCATTTGTTCAAATTTGATTCCCCTTTTTTAATTTGTGTTTATTTTTCAAGGTCGCACATATTCCACTTATTAAAAATTCCCGTTAAATACTATAATTAAAATCTTTCCACTACCTTAATTAATTTTCAGAATATGTTTCATTTTAATAAAGTGACTCCTAAAAATTTACAACATTGCAAACGATAATTTGCATAATATGGTTTTCTAGAATTCTAAAATTTTTTGTGAAATATTTCTGAAATTATATTCAGTTTTCAGACACTTTTTCAAAAATTTAAAAATTCGGTGCAAACGATATTTTACACGAAAGTATAAAGTGATTTCTAAAAATTTAGATCAATGCAAACGATAATTTACATAACGTGGTTTTCTAGAATTCTAAAATTATTCGGAACATGTTTCTACCACTATATTCAGTTTCCAGACAGTTTTTCAACAGTTTAAAAATTCGGTGCAAACGATATTTCACACAAAAGTATAAAATGATATAAAGTATTATTAAGTAATATAAAGTATTATAAAATGACTTCTAAAAATTTATCAATGCACACGATAATTTGCATAACATCGTTCTTTAGAATTCTAAAATTTTTCAGGAAATATTTCTGCCATCATATTCAGTTTTCAGACAGTTTTTCAACAATTTAACAATTCGGTGCAAACGATATTTTACACGAAAGTATAAAGTGATTTCTAAAAATTTAGATCAATGCAAACGATAATTTACATAACGTGGTTTTCTAGAATTCTAAAATTATTCGGAACATGTTTCTACCATTATATTCAGTTTCCAGACAGTTTTTCAACAATTTAAAAATTCGATGCAAACGATATTTCACACAAAAGTATAAAATGATATAAAGTATTATTAAGTAATATAAAGTATTATAAAATGACTTCTAAAAATTTAGATCAATGCACACAATAATTTGCATAACATCGTTCTTTAGAATTCTAAAATTTTTCAGGAAATATTTCTGCTATCATATTCAGTTTTCAGACAGTTTTTCAACAATTTAAAAATTCGGTGCAAACGATATTTTACACGAAAGTATAAAGTGATTTCTAAAAATTTAGTTCAATGCAAACGATAATTTACATAACGTGGTTTTCTAGAATTCTAAAATTATTCGGAACATGTTTCTACCCTTATATTCAGTTTCCAGACAGTTTTTCAACAATTTAAAAATTCGATGCAAACGATATTTCACACAAAAGTATAAAATGATATAAAGTATTATTAAGTAATATAAAGTATTATAAAATGACTTCTAAAAATTTAGATTAATGCACACGATAATTTGCATAACATCGTTCTTTAGAATTCTAAAATATTTCAGGAAATATTTCTGCCATCATATTCAATTTCCAGACAGTTTTTCAACAATTTAAAAATTTGATGCAAACGATATTTTGCACCAAAGCGTTTTTCCTGATTTGCACTGATGCTTTTATTTATTTGTTTAAAACAAAGGCTAAAAATCGTGAATTTCTTGTATTTCAACCCAAGCACAATAACCCGTTCGGTCCAGTTTCTTCCAAACTGCAACCGAATCCCTTTCTGCGACGCCATTGGAACCATGCTGTAGTAAGTCAACTCTAGAAAAGTAAACGAAAAATACAAATGTGTCTGTGAAGATGTCAGCATAAAAAAGAAGAGCGTTCTAATGTATAGAAAACCAATTAACGAAAACAGAGAGACAGATGGCAGTTTAGTAGAAGAGACTAGGCTGAAACGTTTCGAGTAGATGATCTTTCAATGGCGCCAGCGGTGTAAGAAAAGAATTAAAAATGGCTAACAAACGACTCATTGTGGTCCTGCAGAATAGAGCAGAACAAAGAAAAAATATTCGCACGCGACGTGGCGTGTGGATGGACTTTTTTTGATAATCTATCGGACTATGTTAGTGACATGAATTCGTAGAAAGTTGATTAAGAATTCATTCCATCCAAAGATATTGTTGAAACTCTTTTTTTTTTATTCCTTCAACTGAATAAGGAGATTCCAATGATGCTAATCACCTAGAGTATTTCGCATTCTTTCGTATAGATGGCAGCAGTAGAGTATAGTTTTTCAAATTAGCTTTCTGATCCCAGTAAATATAAAAAACTGAGGATTTTTTTTTTTTTTTTTTTTAGATATGTATAATATTTATTTGACATGTGTTCATTAAATAGTTGTAATAAACTGTACTTAAAATAATTAGGTACTTGAAGAAGTATATATTTTCCAAGAGATCAGACAGGGTATAAAAAATACTGAAATTAAATTTTTTAAATTATCATGTTTAAAATTAGACAACTAACTTCTTTTAAATTATACTCGTCAAAGTCTTGTTATTTAGAACGCAATAGTTTTTAAAACTGTTTAAGATTATTATAAGTCTCACAATTTGTTTTTTTATGTGAGTGCTTTAATTTAAGACAGAATTACAAATTAAATTGAGAATTACAGAAACTAAAAAAAGCAAAAATTAAGACTCTTTGAAATAGATAACAACTACTTACTAGTAAATTAAAATTACACACTGCTGATGAGATTTGGATTTATAAAAAAAATATTTAAAAAATAATTTGGTAATTATATAGCTGTAAAAGTAATAACTGGAATTCTGTCTGGTATTAGTATTTTCGATTCAGGTTATTGGATCTTTTTTTTCCTCTCTAAAATTACAACTTAAAAAAAAAAAAAATTTTTTTTAGTTTTTAGAATTTTAAAAGGCAAGGATAAAATATGTAATTTTATACATTTTTAGTTTGACTTCTGTTCTATTTTATGTTTAAAAGCATAAAAAGTACATCATGCATATATTTTTTTTCATTTGATCTCTTGCAAAACTATTGTTAAAATTGTTGACTGTGTGAAAAAATGAACTTTCGTTGATTTTATTTACTGGATTTCATTTCTATTATCAGAAACTTTTCAGCTCTTCTTACAGTTGGATTTTAGCAAAAATATTTTAAGGCCAACTTAATATTTTTTTTAAATTAATTTTTAGTTTTCTATTTCAAAACTATTTTACACACCCATTACTGACTAAAGCACCACTTTGGAAATGCATCATAACTCCGCGGGCCGCATATAAAATTATATATCCCCATATTAAATTTAGACCCACTATAGACATTTTTCTGAAATGAAAAATTGAAACATAAGGATTTTCACTAATTTGACCGTTATAAAATAAATATATTCTGTAAAAGTGTGATAAACCTCAGGGGTCGGAAAAATATTCAAGGTCACCCCTGGGCTAAGGCAATGAAAAAAAAATTCAATAATCTTTGGAATGTTATTTCTGAAAGCGATTATTTTGTAGGGAAAAAAAGAAAATTCTTCTTTGCATGTCATCATAGACAATAGAGAGTTTTTGCATACCGTACGTTAGTTACCGTAGGACGTCCGTTAGCTTTTTCTCCCTAGCGCGCATGCTCATAGGAAACTGAGCATGCGCGCTAGGGAGAAAAAGCTAACGGACGTCCTACGGTAACTAACGTACGGTATGCAAAAACTCTCTATTATGTGTCTCTCTATTATGTTATGTATTAAAACTCTATTTTTCCCCATGTTATATTAGATGTTCCAAGATGCACGCTCATCATGAGTTCGCAGATTATAATATAATTATTCTGCGAACTCATAAATAAAACAGGCAATATATGTCATATATTCGCAAGAATACTATTTTAAAATCAAACGTAATTTTTTCTCATAATTTCGACAGTTCATTTTTGAATATAGGGATTCGCACATAATGTTTTTTTTAATACATTGGTTTTCACTACTTTGGCCATTAAAAATAAATATATTTTGTAAAAGTGTGATGTATCTTACGGGACGGAAAAATGTTCAAGGCGGGTCGCGGGTTGGCCACCCCTAGGCTATGGCAATGAAAAATAAAAATTCAATAATCTTTGGAATGCTATTTCTGAAAGCGATTATTTTGTAGGGAAAAAAAGAAATTCTTTTTTGCATGTCATCATAGACAATATGTGGGTTTTCTTTTTTCTTTTTTTTTCTCCATGTCTTTATTTTCTCTATTCTTTTTCCATGTTAAGTTAGATGTTCCTTGATGCACGCGCATCATGAGTTTGCAGATTATAATATAATTATTCTGCCAACTCATAAATAAAACAGGCAATATCTGTCACATATTCGTCATATTTTTAATTTAAAATCAAAGTACTTTTTTTTTTTTTTTTTTAATTTTTTTTTTTAATTTTGAATTTTTGAAAGTTAATTTTGGCCATTTGAAATAAATACATTTTGTAAAAGTATGATAAATCTCACGGGCCGGAAAAATATTCAAGGCGGGCCGCGGATTGGCCACCCCTCGGCTAAGGCAATGAAAAATAAAAATTCAATAATCTTTGGAAAGTTATTTCTGAAAGCGATTATTTTATGGAGAAAAAAGGAAATTCTTCTTTGCATGTCATCATAGACAATATGTGTTTTTTTTTCTTTTTCATTTTTTTCCCCATGTCTTTATTTTTTCTTCCATGGAAAGAAAAAGTAATAAATAATTCGTTTGCTTAAGACAACACTGACTGCAACTCCCCCCCCTCCTTTTTTTTTTTTTTTTTTTTCTGCAAGGCCGTAGACTTTTCATACTTCACTCTCACCCCATCAGCTGTCAAAATGCTTTTGCTCTTGATATCTTTGCCTTGTCTCATCTTTCCTCATTTCTTCTTATTTTCCATTCAAAGCGAGATAAGAGTAATCGTCAATATTTAAGAGAGGGCCGGTCAAACATGGCTAAAGAGTCAATATTTGTACCCTCGTGCGACAACGGTCTAGCCCGGGATAGCTGAAAAGAGCTCGGTAAATATCATTTAACTAACATGAAAAAGAAAGAAAGAAAGATAATTAAATTTGAGACTTTTTAAAAAGAAAATTTTATATAGATTTGTATTATTTAAAAAAGATTATTATTTAGGAGGATTGACAGTGAACGTCAACGTTTTATGGAGATATTTGGTGCATTGATCTTTTAGAGTTTAATGGACTTATTATTAGACTATGATTATGACTTTGATTAAAAGCTACAGAAAACTTTTGATGCAATATGTATTTAAATTTAACTATTCGCAATCTCTTTTATAACTATTTTAGTATAAATGAACTTGTAATAATAAAATAAATAAACTTATAAGTTGTTAAACATTGCAGTTTAATGCCATTTGTTATGAAACAAGTGTGTAAAAAAACGTTATTGTTAAAAATGTTGTTGATGAAGTTATGACAATTAATTGTACACTAAAATCATTAGGGTTGCCAGCCCTAAACCCAACGCTCTACACTCATGTTAAACCGGGATCTACGGTTTAAAGTTTTCCGATTTATGGCTTATGGTTTCCGAGCCCCTACAAACATCATTGGCACCGTTGCAGCTGAAACCCGAAACCTGTGGCACAGAACGCCAGACACTCGGCCATCAGCCCCCTTATAGTAATATTGATTTTGATTAAAAGATTATATAAATCATTAAAAGTTAATATCATCATAATCGTCATCAGTGGCGCAATTGCCCCATGGTGGGCCAAGACAGTCTACTAACTGGCAGATATCGACATAGGATATGTTTTGATCCAATGCTCTACGATCATTTCAGACCGGGACCTGCGATTTAAAGTGGATTTCGAACCACTACAAACATCCATAGCATTGCCGGACTCGAACCCTGTGGCACCGAGCACCAGAGTGCTAGACATTCGGCCATCAGGCTCCAAAAGTTAATATAATATTAAGTAATTATAACACATAATTTAATCTTACATTCTACGTTAATGTTTTCAACCAGCTTTAAAAAACAGCATTTCAACCACAGCAAAACAAACAGCATTTTTGTTTCTTAATTTTTTAGATATTTTATTTTCTAATATCGAAATTAATTGGATTATTTTGATTTAAATTTTTATGTATGGGGTCTCACGCCTCTTTAAATGCCTCTGCCTTTTTCCGTACGCGATGCTGACAGTTGGATTTGAGGCGACAGGCTTGGATAATATCGAGATCAAGGTTGATTTGAGCCAACACCTCTATCTAGGTGGTGTTGATTCGAGCCAATTTGCGTCTTGGGTGTTACATGACGTACGCAAATATTTTTTGTATTTTGTTAATTGGCTACAACTAAGAATGTGTTTTATGCGTATATACAGAATGTTGATAGAAATAATAAGGTGGTTTTGATCTTGTGTTATTTTCATTCTACAGCTACTACTACGCTTTAAAACTTTTTCATTTTTAATGCAGCTGGCAAACATTTAAACAGTTTTCTTTGATGCCTTAAGGCAAGCGCTGCACTAACATACTCACTTAGCATTACCCAGAAGGGGGGGGTGTAGCTTGAAGATAAGCTACTGACGCCGAGTAACACTACCCCCACAACGCTCTACGATCCTGTTAGACCGGGACCTACGGTTTTAAAGTGGATTCCGAACCACTACAAACATCCATGGCCCCCTCTGGAACTCAAACCCGAAACCTGTGGTACCGAGCGCCAGAGCGCTAGCTACTCGACCATTCAAGCCCTCTGTGTTATTTTCATTCTACAACTATACGTTTTAAAACTTTTTTTTATTTCTAATGCAGCTGGAAAACACTTAAACAGTTTTCTTTGATGCCTTAAGGCAAGCGCTGCACCGATGTTACTTACTTAGCATTACCCAGGAGGTGGCTGTAGCTTGAAGATAAGCTACTGTCGTCGAGTAACACTACCCCTGCAACGCTCTACGATCCTGTTAAACCAGGACCATACGGTTTTAAAGTGGATTCCGAACCACTACAAACATCCATGGCCCCCTCCGGGACTCAAACCTGAAATCTGTAGTACCGAACGCCAGAGCGCTAGCTACTCGGCCATTCAAGTCCCACGTTTT
This sequence comes from Caerostris darwini, assembly GCA_021605075.1. NCBI lineage: Eukaryota > Metazoa > Arthropoda > Arachnida > Araneae > Araneidae > Caerostris > Caerostris darwini. Next base: position 88,230 of record BPLQ01012557.1, on the reverse strand, counting down.
AAAACTATAACCAATTGGAGAAAGTCTATCAGAAACCATTATGTGTATAGCGTATAACTTACTACTTCTAAGTATGAATTGGAAGGTTATGTGACTAATCCACAATGTCCTGCAGTGCGGGACGGGCATCCCATGAGTGATCTACGCAGGGATGGAGGGAAAGGGGGTAGCTTCTGTTGTGATAGGGCACCCGTAGGTAGAAGTCTGGATTTTGCTCCGTGACTCTCTTACAGTCATATGAGACCGGGACCTACGGGTTAAAGTGGGTTCCGAACCACTACAAACATCCATGGCACCACCGGGACTCGAACCCGAAACCTATGGTACCGAGCGCCTATATACTTACTAGCCACTCGGCCATTCAGGCCCCACGTTTTAAAACTAACCGATTGGAGAAAGTCTGTCAAAAACCATTATGTGTATAGCGCATAATTTAAGACATCTAAGTACGAATTGGAAGGTGATAATTTTCTCCTCTTTCCATCATCATTCAATTTCCTTTGACACATCTCTAAACATATGTTATCAGAAGGCGGAAACCGTAATGGTAGGAATAATCAACCAAAAAAAGTATGTATAAAGTATGCACTGGAACGAATTTCCTTTAAAAAAAAAAGAAGGAATCAAAAAGTAAAGGGTTTCGCCAATGTGGTGGAAACAAGTTCCCGTGTCTTTTTAGTCAAATTTTATATGCAAAATAATCAATAAGTATATATATACGTACTTATTTTCCATTAAAGAAAAATGTGAGGTATCTAGCAATTTGATGCGATTTTAAAACCACGTTAGCCGTGCAACCAAATTCCCTGTGCCCTTCCGCCTCTGTTGCGTTTAAGGCGAGGTCTTTGAACTTCATGCATATGCATTATTCCCAATTCCAGACATAAGCTCCCAGGTATCAAAAAGAATAGTTACTCCTGAAATTCGCCTTCAGTTGCATCTGCAAAAACTAAAACCTACATTCTAAAGATCAAAAGTTCGACATACCTTCCGGGCTGTTCGGCAACGTTTCGTATGCAGCGGCATAAACACGATTTAAATAGCTGATGATAGCCCTTGTCGAAACCTGATTGGTCAAAGGATGCCTACGTTGGGGATGATGCCTTTCAGCTGGGAGGGAGGACCACTATTATATCCATGCAGCTACCAGTGTTTACCAATATTGGTATCAACCCAACTTCAATTTATTCTTGCTGTTTTGATTCAAAAAGTGGATGGAAGGGTTACTAACCTTTTTTTTTCCATTGAATTGCCTTCCAAACTCTTTGCTTGTAGGTCTGCGAGGCAGGTTATTCGAAATTACATCAGTACCTACCGGGTAATTTTGTCAAGTTAGGTATTTTTGATGTTAATACCAATGGTATGTTTAAGTAGAACTAATTTGGAATCCCATTACAGATGGCATTGGATACTAAAGGCTGTAATTTTCTTTCTTAAATGCGTATGATGGAGTGGAAATTAAATAAAAAATACGCTTTTGCTTTTAAAAAGAGTAAGTGGTGGAAAACAGTTGCGGTTTTGAGGTGGCTACTCTTCGCTTGTAGTTTATAATCAGCTGAGAAAGTTACCTCTTCCCCCAAACAATCGGAATTGCCCTAGCATATGTTTGGGAATTCTTTTCTACAACTGCATAACAATTTACGGTAATTTTTGTTAAACTCTAGGTAGTCATCTACCTAATGAAAGGTTTGAATATTTTTAAAATATGAAAAAAGTACGAAATTACTTTCTCTTTCAAAAATATTCATTTAACTTACTACAAAAAAAAATTTATTAAAAATAAAAGGAGAAAGTTCATTAACATCTTGTGAAGGTTATTTAAATTTATTTGAAAAACAAAAACAGCGAGTGATATATGGTCCGCTATTTTAAACCCAAATATGTTTTCAAATCACTAACGCTTCTTTGTGGTTTGTTATTATTTGCTTTTTGCGTAGCGTAGAGAAATAATTTATCATAACAAAGAAAATAATAATAACAATAATAGTAAATGCTAATATTTATAGTTTAACTGTAAGTAGTGCTTTGAAATTTTTTATTTCATATGGGAAATTTTTAATACTTTGAATTATTAGGATGTTATATAAAATAGTTTTTATGGTAAGAATTCCACAAAATTAACAGAGTCTTATTTATTGTAGTTACATTGTGAAAATTATTTCACTGAAAACTGGGATTTAATAAATTATTCTAATTACCCTAATTATACTTATAGAATTAGCTTAAATTGCTTTCTTGTTAATTAGAGGTATTCTTTAAAAGAAATTGAAAAAGCTAAGATAAATGCACTCCATGAAATTTCTTGTCCGTTATCTGCATTAAAATGCACAATATAAAATTATGCCTAATTATTTATTTTATGATGGTAATTTTATGACATTTTGATTATGATAGTAACAGATAGTATTAACTGTTCATCCGTGTTATTGGTTTGTTATATCGCATGAATCATATTCTAAGTCAAAACATTGTAGTTTGTTAATAGTTAGCTAGAACATTAGTAAACAACAGTCTGTATCCTGATATAGTGATTCTCAACGGTTTTGAAATCTTTTCCTGTACATTAGCAAATTCTATTGCTATAATGTATTAATTTCTGGGGCTGTTGCTGTTGCTACTTTTTGATATATTAGTTATCACTTTATAAAAGCAACATTTTGCATTCATTTTTTACTAATAATTATTAATAATTTGATTATTTAACGCTTATTTCGTTAAATACACTTCATGTAAGTATCTTATTTCGTAAAATTTCGATACTAATTCGTCTTCTTCAATTCTTTCAAAATCATCCATTGCGCATTCTTTTCAGTTGAGTATATACGTCAATCAAAATATTCTTAATCGAGGTTATTAAGATGCATTCTACAAAAGGCTTTGTTATTGCTGCACACAAACAATCATTACACTACTAAAATTCACGGCTAAGTTCCATCATAACTGTTTCAAAGGTAACTCAAAATCTTTGCCTGGCTTTAACAATCTGCTGTACTATATGAAAGCACCCCGTTTTGCCCAAGCCCTAACCTTAACCTCAAAGAGAACGAGTTCGTGCTAAGAAAACTTAGTTTCTTTCTCTTCTTTTCTTTTCTTTCCTTTTTCTTTTTGTTTTCTTTTTTCTCTCTCCTTGACATTGACGGATACAAGTCTCTCTCTTCTCCAATGATGGCTGACCGTGGAACAAGTTTGATGCAATATTTTTTAACGTTCTTTTTCTTTTTTTGCGTTGCACTACCTGCAACACATACCCCCTGTCATTATTTTTCTAAACGTACTCTCGTCAGAAGTGTTACAGAGAATCGTTACGGATTCAAAGGATAGGCTGAAAATTTCCTGCATTTGCCAATCTCATCCAAGCCTCCAGCACCATGTTATTTCTGTATGAGGAAAACATTACAATCTGTGCACGTGATTTTTTTAATGTTTATTTATGAGAATTTCCATTGATATAGAATAAGTTTGAAGTGCCGTTTAACGCTAGTGTCATGTTTGTGTCATTTCATTCGTTATTTTTTTACTGCACTATTGCTTTTAATAAATGATTCCCTAATCTCAGTTTCACAACTTGTCTCTTCCAACTTTATAACTGACTTTTATTCAACAAACAGTAGATATGCCCTGGTATTTGTGTGACAGATAATAAAACATTTTTAATTTTGGTTACTTTTATTACGAAAAATATCTGTGCGTAAATAAAGGCTTAAGATTTTAAATAAATGGCCTTAAATATTATAAATTGGGTAAATATGCATTGTTATCCAAAAATTCCCAATATTTTTTTTTCTTTACCTTAATCTATTAGCAGTTTAAAGAATATAATTGTATTTGCATAGAAAATAAATTGCAAACTAATTTTGTAAGTTTACTATCTTGTTTATTTTTACAATAACTTAACTAAGGGTGTCAGGTTACTTGAAAATCTCATGACTATTGGTGGCATGAAAATCTCATGATAATTGGTGGCGTAAAAATCTCATGGCAATTGGAGGCGTGAAATTCTCATGACAATTAGTGGCATGAAAATCTCATGACAATTGGTGGTATTAAAATCTCATGGCTATTGGTGGCATGAAAATCTCATGACAATTGGTGGCGTGAAAATTTCATGGAAATTGGAGGCGGGAAAATCTCATGGCTATTAGTGGTATGATAATCTCATGACAATTGGTAGTGTGAAAATTTCATGGCTATTGGAGGCGTGAAAATCTCATGGCAATTGGAGGCATGAAAATCTCATGGCAATAAGAAAAATAAGCTTGCTATTTAATTAAAAAATAATCATTACAAAATTTCATAATTTTTGTTGACGAATATTTGAAACGAAATAACAAATTCACGGAGAAAAAAAAAATTTCTAAGTGAATATAGTCCATTATTTATGATGGAGCATGAATACATATATACATTCATTTTTATGTATAAATTTGAATTTCAATGTAAAGAAGTATTTTCCTTTTGTTGTTGTTTTTTCTTCCAATTCTATAAATTTTGGATTTATTTTTTTATTTGCTTTTTTTTCTCTTGAATTTCAAAAGTTCGTTAAATGTTGATTGAAAAATGATATAATATTGAATATGAAGATTCCTTGAATTACACCATCCTCTAATACACGAAAATTCTGAAACGAAATTGTTCTGTAGATAACAATTTCCAACAAACTCGCATTCATTTTTAATAATGCAAATTGTTAATATGTACGGTAAAGAATATAAATTTCTAATGAACTTTGTAGCTATATTTGTATCACAGTACCTACGAATAAAGTATTAAGTAAATAATTTAGATAACTTGCACTTAATAAAAAATACATTACGCTTAACTTATATTACACACTTACATTATTATATTACACTTAAATTACATTCCACACTTACATTATTACACACTTAACTTACATTACACACTTAAATTATTGCATTACATTATTACATTACTCTTAACTTACATTCCACACTTACATTATTACATCACACTTAACTTACATTACACACTTACATTATTACATTACGCTGAACTTACATTACATTACATTAACTTATATTACACTTCACTTAACTTACATTACATTTAACTTAGACTTACATTACATTGAATAAAAAAAGCTAGAAATACTAACAACAATCTGAATTTCTTAATAAAATTTATATCTGAAATTTTAACTGTATTAATGTTTTAAAAGAAATTTTTTTATTTATTTCGGTCATAAATATTTTTTTATTTTCAATATTTTTGCATTAATTTATTGAATATATATTAAACAGATGTTTCGAGGTAGCATTTTATTTCTACAATAATTTCATTCTTACAAAAAAATCTCTGTGTACTTTTTTTATGAATTTTGAAAACTCTGTTCAGTCCGTTCTGATTCTTTAACATAAGGATCCATGGGGAACTTAAGCCTTAAAAGGTATCATCTAAAAAAAATCATGTTAACGGTATCATGGACGTAACTTCATCCTAATATATGAAGTTTATTTTATAAATTTGATAATAACAAGTAAATGAGATTAGATATATTATGAGAATTACATATTTCACGAAAATGATAAAACTTATTTTTATCAAAGTAAAAAGTTACAAGTGCTCATCGAGCAGATGGACCGAAAAAGAAAGGGGTCGACTGTTTAAGACTCTGATTTTAATGTTATTAAGATCAAAAACTGATGGTCCACGGCCAAGAAGAGAACAGCCTGGCTGGATCTTTTAAAGAAGACCAAAGCCCACAATGGGCTGTCGAGCCAGTTATGATGATGATAAAACTTATTACAAATGCAGTTATTACAGTTAAGTTAGTTAGTTAATACAGTTAAAGAATTAGCAGCAGTTATTACAGTTAAAGAATATTACAGTTATTGCAAATAATATTGCGATGCCTTTTACTAATAAAGTTTGTACGTATTGTAAATCTCACAATATATTTTCTATCTTCTTTCCTTGTACATATTCAACGTCTTCCTTGCTTAGATGTGAATGGTGGTATTGGCGTTGTTTCCTCAACCATTTTGTCAAGTATTTCTAACATTATTTTCCTCAAATTATGTGGCAAATTCAGTATTTGAGAGAGATTTAGGTTCATTAAACCACATACCATTATTTAATTTAACTTTCTTTCTACGAATTGCGATTTGTTGAGGAAGCTCATCGTCATTTTAACTGGAAATTATTACACGAACTCTTTTACTATTGCTAAAACGGATGATAGGCACTTCTTCATCAATAAAATTTCATCACTTTTTCTCATGTCATTATCAATTGAGTCCACATAATAATTCTTTACATCATTGTCTTCTTCGTTATCACTTACACTGAAGTGACAAAAGTCATGGGATAGCAATATGCAAATTTTCAGATGGCAGTAGCATCGCGTAGAACAGGTATAAATGCGCAGAGCTTTCATTTCTGTTCAAGTTATTCATGTGAAGAGGTTTTGACGTGATGATGACCGCACGACGGGAATTAACAGATTTTGAACGCGGAATGTTAGTTGGAGCTAGACGCATGGGTCATGCCATTTCGGAAATCGTTAGGGAATTCAACATTCCCAGATCCACTGTGTCAAGAGTGTGCCGAGAGTATGAAATTTCAGGCATAACATCCCACCATGGACAGCGCAGTGGTCGACCGCCTGCACTTAACGACCGAGACCGGCGACGTCTGCAAAGAGTCGTAAATTCTAACAGACAAGCAACACTGCGTCAAATAACCGCAGAAATCAATGTGGGACGTACAAGGGACTTGTCTTTTAGAACTGTGCGGAGAAATTTGGCTTTCTTGGGCTATTCCAGCAGAAGACCGACTCGAGTGCCTTTACTGACAGAACGACATCGCTTGCAGCGACTCTCGTGGGCACGTGAGCATATCGGTTGGTCCCTAGATGAATGGAAAACCTTGGCCTGGTCCAATGAGTCACGATTTCAGTTGGTAAGAGCTGATGGTAGGGTTCGAGTGTGGCGCAGACCCCACGAAGCCATGGACCCAAACTGTCAGCAAGGCACTGTTCAAGCTGGTGGTGGCTCCGTAATGGTGTGGGCTGTTTTTTCATGGCATGGACTTGGTCCTCTGGTGCGACTGGACCGAACATTGACTGGAAATGCTTATGTTCAGCTACTTGGAGATCACTTACAGCCATTCATGGACTTCATGTACCCAAACAACGATGGGATTTTTATGGATGACAATGCGCCATGTCACCGGGCCACAACTGTTCGCGATTGGTTTGAAGAACATTCTGCACAATTCCAACGAATGATCTGGCCACCTAGATCACCCGACATGAATCCCATCGAGCATTTATGGGACATCATCGAGAGGTCTGTTCGTGCCCAAAATCCTGTACCATCAACGCTTTCACAATTATGGACGTCTATCGAGACAGCATGGCTCAATATTCCTGCAGAAGACTTCCAACGACTTGTTGAGTCCATGCCACGTCGAGTTGCTGCACTTCGCCGGGCGAAAGGAGGGCCGACACGATATTAAGAGGTATCCCATGACTTTTGTCACTTCAGTGTATATTGTGCTCATAATCGCTAAAATTCTCCTTTTTTTACCATTATCTATAAAACTTGAATCCAGACCATTGGGTAATAACATCGAACAAAATATAAGTCTTCTTTTTAGTTTTTATCTGAAAATTTCACTTCACAAATAATACCGTGGTTGACTTATTACATATGCGTAGTTAAAAATGTTAATTAGTTTCATATGCTATGATTAGTTATTTTTATATAACAAATCGTAGCATATGAAACAATCATTAAATTGGAGATATTTTAGGATTTCGAAATTGAATAGAATTTAATTGGTGTATTTTTAAGCACACCAATAAAATTCTATACAATTTCGAAATCCTAAAATATCTCCAGTTTAATGATTATATCTATATTATATTTGTAATCAAATTGGAATAATCGAAATAAAAAAATATAGGCTTCCTTAATAAACGCAATGCCTTCAGTCCTGAATTTCGAAACAGCAAATATTATTATTATTACATGCTGGATATTTCCACAGCTCAGTGATTGTTCAATTATATTGTGCATTTCATTATTGCAAATATCGATACTCCCTCTAATCAAACGTTGCAACTTACTCCACCCACCTTTGTAAACTATTTATTCTTTGACCGATTCTTCATTTTTACAATAACATTTCAGGTTTGTAGTTGTTAAGAAATAAGATTGTAGAAAAAAAAAGTCAATGTTAAACGTAACTTAGTCGTTTCAGGTTTTCATTCAAATTTTTGTTTATGATTGATTGTACAAAGGTGAAAAAATATTCGTGATCTTGTAAATTTGAGTTCATTAAAAAAGCAGAATAGTTTGAATTAAGGCACTATAATTGTAAATAGGTCAGTTTCTAAGATTCGTTTCTAGAAAATGTGCTTATTACTTCAATATGTAGGTAAAAATTTAATATTCTAAAATTAAATCTCTTGACAAAAAATTTCATAAACATCATAAAAATTCATAAATCCTTTTTTCCGCTTCATGTACAATATCACTATATACTGGATGTCTATGTCAGTTTCCTGTAAAACATTAATATATTATACATATTAATATATTAATGTATTAACATTAATACATTAATATTTTAACATTAATACATTAATATATTAACATTAATACATTAATATATAAACTATACTATTTGTAAAATATCCTGAATGCAGTGTTCCTTCTACTAATTTGCTGTATTATTAGTATGCAGTAATAATATTTTAAAATGTACAGTTAGATTATGAAGTGTACAAATAGTTTTTCTACCCATTAGCTGTAAAATTCAAATATATTTGATATTAATGTATAAAGTTAGAGTTTAAAACGTACTTTTAGTGTATCTGATGTGTGTATAAATTCCTATATGATTTGATGTAATGTTAGTACCCTATACTGTTCCGTTTGTAAATTTTATGTACGCATTTTTTCTTATATCTTTTACCTTAAGATATTAATATATTAAAATTCGTTGTCAGTATATCTGATTTATATAAGAGGGTATAAAGTATCTGTACAGTTCCTATTTATAATGAAAAACACGTTTTTATTATTTAATAAAGGAAACTCTTTATGAAAACAGTTATCAGAAATTCGAAAATCTATTTTAACTAGGAATTTTATATAATTACAAAATTTTATTTAAAATTAAAAGAGCAAAAAACGAATGTCGAGTAGCTTGCACTCTGGCTGTCGGTGCGACAGATTTAGGGCTCGAGTCCCGCTGATGTCATGGATGCTTCTAGTGATTCGGAATCCACTTTTAACTATAGGTCTCGGTCAAAGTAACTCTCGTATGCAAAAAAAATGACTATAGAACGACTAACCAAACCAAATCTCAGATGAGAGTAGGTTCAACATTTTTGGATATACTGGAGCCAGAAAAAGCGTGGAGAAAACAGAACATAGAAATGTATTCAAACAATCTTACTCCAACAGTGGAGCAGATTCTGTACTTGGTCGGGGTTATATGATGGTCTCTGGTGACAGAAATTTGGTCATAATTAATGGAATCAGGAATCATATTATGTACACTAATATATTAAAGATTAATTCCCATCAAATACTGCAAAGCATGTAACTCATTACGTTTTTATGCACAATAATGATTCAAAACATGCAGTGTTAAATATTACACTTTGAGTGTTATATAAAACGCCAAAAATTTCGTCATTTCCATCCGCAGTAACCGGATATCAACCCTATTGAGCATTTGTAAAGGGTTATAGATAACAAAGTAAGATATATTAAAGATATATTATTACTAATATATGTATTGACATATTGACTAATTCACCATCAAGTGCTTCAAACATGAAACTCATTACGTTTTTATGCATAATAATGATTCCAAACATACAGCGTTCAATATTACACTTTGAGTATTATATAAAAAACCAAAAATTTCTTCAATTTCATCCACAGTAACTGACTATCACCCCTATTGAACATTTGTAGAGTGTTTTAGATAATAAAGTAAGATTAAGTTCCATTTCTAACAAAGGTGATCTAAAAAGTGCTTATCAAGAAGTATGAATCCATTACTTCAAAACTGGTCAAGTCCATGCCATGAAATCTGAAAGCTATTACAAAAGTCAAAATATATACAACTAAGTAATAATTGTAATTTGTTTGCAACAAAATTTGTAAATTATTTTGATAACACGAATATTTTTACTCTGTTAGATAAGTAACTAATTTGATTTTTTTTAATCTAAATATGTAAAATATCCATTTATTTTAATTGAAAATGTAAAATACGAAATAAAGTTTAGTTTTTACTCCAAGGATTTTAATTTCAGGCTCTTTCTAAATACAAATATAGTTGTACGAATACACTCGCTAAATACACTGTAGATAAATTCTGTCCTGTTTTGTAATGCTAGCATGTCTGATAGTTTTATATTCGATTGCTAATTAATTAATCTTTGTCTAGAAGCTACTTGATATTGTTATAATGTTTCCATTTCTGATTCCGAGACAAAATATTTTAGTATCAAATTTAAATAGAAACCAGTTGTCAATCGAGTTTAACTCTTATAATTTTATTTAATACATAAATTTCAAATGTGAAAGTAGAATATATGATTCCAGGTATTTTCTTCTAATATATGCATTGTTTTATCTTCTATATTGTGCAAGATCGATATACCTTACTACAGCGCTAAAGATTCGATTTAAAATTAAATTTAGATAAAGTCAAAAAGAAAAATTTTAATTAACATTTTAAGTCTAGCATGAAAAAAAAATCAACAACTATTAATCGGAAAGAAAATTTTAATTCGACCCTGAAATATTCCATGTGTTATTTCTAGGTGCGTTAATGCGTGTGATTACTAGCTAATGTTTTTGAAAAAGACAAATTTTCTGAGTAACAATTAATTACAGAAATAATTATTCCGTATGTGAAAGTTAAAAAATAGCATTTTACTTGATTTTTCATGGATTTCGTAGAACATTAATTTGCGAATTTTTTATAAATAATTTTTTTATAAACTAGTCAATCTCATTTTATTAAAATGTGACAATTGGGAATAAAATTGCTAAGGAGTTTCCTTAACTTTTAAATACAAATAAAAACTATAAGTATTGATAGTTTTTTCCGATTTTAATTAAAGTTTCTTCTTTTTAATTCCTTCATTATTTTATCGAGCTTTGTATTCTTGACTTAAATCTGAAGTTATTTGACTTCCTATTATAAAATTCAAATAAATTTTGCAGTTTTTATTCAGCTTTTAGTATAAAAGAATGTATAAAATTATTTCCTACTGAAAATTTTATTTCTTGACTTGATCAAATTTTGTATTCTTGACTTCAATCTGAAACTATTTGACTTCCTATTTTATAATTTAAATATACCTTGCAGTTGTTACATAGCTTTTAATACAAGAAATGCATAAAATAATTCCTGTTGAAAATTTTGCTTCTTGACGTTTTTTCACTTGATCAAATTTCGTATTCTTGTTTTAAGTCTGAAATTATTTGACTTCCTATTTAAAAATTTAAATAAATCTTGCAGTTGTTACTCAGCTTTTAGTACAAAAAATGCATAAAATAATTCCTGCTGAAAATTAACTTATTATAAGTTAATTAACATTAACATATAGCAATAAAGAACAAATCCTTCAAAATTTCATAATAATTATAAAATTTCATTTTCTTTATTAATTATTTTTAAATTTAGAAATTCCTCCAACGCATGATTATTACAATTGAATTCCGAAACCTCCATTGCAAATTTAAATAATTACATTCTTGAAATTTTCGTAATTTATAATTTGTAACAGTTTTCAATTACATTATGTATTTTCTTAGATCGATTATTTGTTTACCATAACAAAGCATTTTGAGTTCAAAGTTAAAAAAAAAAAAGAAAGAAAGAAAATTCCAATTATCGTTTATGATACAGACCACATCCATTCGCAAGTAGACAGCTCCAAGTTAGACAATTTCCGCAATTGATGAAGAAATTTGTCAAACTATTGCCGCATTGTTTTCAGCCATTTCATGGTTCATTAACACAATTTATTATATTTGCAAAAAAGAAAATCAACACTGATTCGTCCACTTCATACCGACGAAGTCATTTCCCATGATCTTATCTGAAATTGAAATCATATCTTGCACGGGGTGTTAACGTTTTAACGTCTGAACAGCTTTCCTGTTCAGAATATTTGTTGGAGTTCTTGTGTTCAATGATGCATGAAATTAGATTTTTATTAAAGTAGTTGATAATATCTCGTTCTGTGTGTAAAAGTGGTATTATTTCAATGACATGGTAATAGAAATCTCCGGGTTAGTATTTTAAATTTAGATTAAAGTCTTGTAATTTGGTTAGAGCTAGGTCCACCTATCTGTCTAATGAATGCCGATTCAGCTAGTACTTGCAATTCGAGCAAACGGTCGGTAGATCTGCTGTTGAATTTGGGACTACAATGACATTAGATTAAAGAGTTCAGAAGGCCGAAATTTTACGTCTGGAATACTTTTTTTTTATTCCATTAACTCTGATTTCCTCTCCTTTTTTCAATAAATTATATAGAGGTAATGAGTTTTTATTGGTTATGCGATTGGTGTCTTGTATTATCGCAGTGATATAAATATACCTTAAAGTCTTTTTTAATCAGAGTTATTTCTATTAAGATTGGTATCAAGAGCATTAAATTTTTTTTTCCTTTCTTATATCCGTATCAATTTATTTATCAGGATGCAAATCAAGGGAAAATATTCAATAGATGTTTGGAAAATTTAGAAATATTTTCCAATACTTTTGTTTAAAAAGTTGATAAGAATTTAATAAATTTTGCAAATTTAAGGTGAGAGATCTGTAATCTTTTAAAAACGTCATAAATAAATTCGTTTTTGTCGAACATTTGGTTTTTTAATACTAGGTTGAATAAAAAAGTTCTTAAACTTTATCAGTCGGGACTTATAGATATTTATCTTTTAGTTGAGATTTCACAACTAAATTTTTTCCAGAACATTTTTCTTCAAATTGAGAAACGGAATTCAATTTTGTTCCTGTTTTTTGAACAATACTAAGATTGTACAAGATAGTACTATACTAAGATAGTACAAGATAATACAATACTAAGATAATACAAGATAGTACGATAAGATACTCTAGTTAGATCATCCAGATCGATTAGATCGATCCATAGTCGGAGGCATCTATTTATTTATTAGTGAGAAATCTAGGAATCCAGCTGGCCAGAGAAGTATTTAACTGTCACAAAGCAAATCAGTAGAAATAATTTCTGTCTATGGCCATGCATTATGCTTTTGAGATGTAAGTCTGGTCTGCCTTGAAATGAAGGTAATACAAGGGGGCGTATAATATTTTTGACATATGACCATGCTGTTAAAATATCACAGATGACATCCTTAAGGAACCGGCTATCAAATGAAATGGCACTTCAGATTATAACTCCCGTATGTCCCGGATAAGGAGCCCCCCTAAGCTCAGATTCACTCTTGCTGCCTGCCAATGATTCTTGCTATCACGGGTGTCAAAGTTATACATCAGATCTTTGGTAATGACGAATCAGGTGATGGGAGAACCTCCATTGTCCTCATGTTTTGTCGTCTCTCTGGAACGACTGCTGCCAATTTGACGCTGTATTATGTCATGGTTTAACTCTTCCATAAGTCGCGGTTGTCTGATTCATCAAATGGCCCAAATATTGAGCAATCCTTCGATTTTATCAGCCTGCTTTCTTTAGATCAATTGCATATCCTCTCTCAAATGGTGACACATGATCAAACTTATGCTGTGTAAGAACTCGTCTGTAAGTTTAAGTGATTAAATTTAATCATATTTATTAATCAAATTAAATATAATCAAATACGAATGATTATCTAGAACCAGAGTTTCTTTTTGTATGCTCTCCGAATTCTCGGATGCAATGTTCTGGAGCTGCTGCTATTTACCAAAATCGAAACTTTTGCATATTGAATCGACAAGTATTTACATAAGAAATTTCGTTACAATCAGAAAACTTGTGTACATTTTTTTTATCACGTTTAAATATGTACTTATATTCTGAAATATGGAACTTCCTTCTTTAATTAATATAACACATTACGGTAATAATTGAAAATTGCTATATTACCTTTAAGAGACAAAAATATTTTTAATGACTTATATAATAAATATTTTTATGAATTATGATTATGTAGCAATGCAATAAAATGTTCTTTTTTGTGGCGTTTTAATACACAAAAAGTTAATTGAAAAATTCTAATTTAATAATTATATTATTTATTATTATTTCTAAATGTTATATTATTATAAATTTAAGAAATCACAAAAAAGTGGCATAAAAGTTTTATCCTCATAAAAAATCTCCTTTCAAGTGAATACGCCGTAATCGCCTCAAAATTATTTTTTTTTGGGGGGGGGGAAAGGGGATATAGACCCAAACAAGTACAAACCTCCCTATTTCCTTTAGTGGCGTCTTTAAAAAAAAAAAAATTTTACACTATTTTTTCTGAGCCTCAAAATCAACAAAATGAAAGAAAGTGTTCATCTTTTTTCTCTCTCCACGAGTTTTTCCTTTTCAACATACCAACCAAGTTACCTCTTCTTCCTTCTGATGCAACGAAACTGTAGGACGGGCTGAGCAAGCAAGAAACAAAATGCGATTTACGAAAAGAAAAAAGAATGATAAAAATAAAAAACGCCACACAGGTATAGCTAGTCTTCAGATGAGCGAAATGTTTGGGGGACAGAACAGGCAAGGAGGGTCAGCAAGGCTGGCGGCATCGTGCCGGCCTGACCTGTAAATGCACGTGCCTGCCAGAAATGACTTTCGCTTATTTCTAACATTTTTTTTATTATTATTTTTAATCTATATGTATACTCAGCCAATAAGAGAAGACTTGCCTTTGGGCAGGTAACCGACTAGATACGCAGAAACACACCGTTAAGATCTTAAGTAAAGATGATCCGTTTCCTATTAAGTCAAACTTTGTGAGACTTTCAGACGATGGTAAACTGTTTATCTAATTTTTTCAGAGCTTTTCGTGGACAATAAAACACTCTCCGCTGATTTACTGAAATAGTTCCAGTTGTTTAATGCCGTCTATTGATTCGAGACAATGACCCGATAGATCTTTTGAGTATAACGACATCCACTTAAAGCTGTTAACCGACGAAGATGAATGGTTTGGTTGGAGATGTTTTATTACCGGTGCTGTTATTTTTGCTCCTTTTTTGATGTTTCGTATCCCAACTAGGAACAGTGTAAATTATCAACGAGTTCGTCAACTCTTCGAGATTGAACCTTTTTCACCAAATGTATGGTTCTTAGACAGTTAATTGGTTTCATTGGTTTAAAGTTCAATGAAGTTTCTCAACAATGAAGTATTGAGAAAACATTTACTTGTGGAAATTTTGAAAACTATACATAACAACCAAACTGCCTAAAAATGTTTATTGACCTTGGTATTTATTGTCCGAAAGCTATTATATCTACCGGTATGTCATACCTCGCAAAGTTAGGAAAAAATGTTGAAACTTTTTTAGAATCTGAGTTCTCTATAGAAAATCGTGAGAATTTTTATCATAGAATGAAATTATAACAATAATTATACAGTGATATGATTCAAAAGCATCTTATCCGTAAATCGCCTTCCGCAATTAAGCTGTATATCGATAATAATCTTTCTGTAAAGAATTTCCAACAATGTTACACATTGCATGGAATTGTAGAAAGATTTCAGTTCTGATGTTTTCGTTATGAACTTATTTAGTGAGAATATAGTATATCTATGCACTAATGGAAATTGTGCCTGATTAAATAATTAATTTGAAAAACTGATCTTGAAAAGTAATGCCTACTGGAGATCAACACGGTAACTGTAACAGATGGAATGGGGCTCATTTCATTTTGCCAAAGAAAAGTGTCAAGCAAGAAGTGCTGAATTTACAAAAATATGGGTAAGTGAGATTTATTTGTGACAATTTTTAGGTTGAAAAAAAGACAATTCTTGGTAATATTTGATTTACTCAGTTCTATTGTCAAGTGTCAAAATTTGTGATTATTTTTTATATGACACGCATGTCGAAAAGAATTCTGTTGCTGAATTAAACGAGTTATGAGACTTCTACCATTCTGCACGTCTGTTATGTTACATAAATAAGTAAATAGGAAAATTACAATGTAAATTATGGATAATTGACGAATGTGTAATTGCTATTTAAAAAAATTAAACTAAATTTTGCTTATCGGTTTATTTTTTGATTATTATTCTAAAAGAAACATTTTCTAAGATGTTGAAAGGGAGCTGTCAAATTAATATTTCAGTACCTTTTTGAGTTATTCTTACAAACGTTGTTGACAGCTTAATAATTACTTTTCAGATTGAATTACTGATGGCTTTTCAAATTGAATTAAGATGCTTTTGTAAATTATTACTTATTTAAGTTTTAAAATTAAGTTGAGTTTTTCATTTTTAACGTAAACATTTGTAAAGATAAAAGAAACATGTTATAGTAGAATATTTTTTTTATTTAATATGTTAATACATTAAAAACAGCTGAAAAGAAGGACAATTTAGTAGAATTAATCCTTCAACTTATCAAAATTTAAATATAATCAAACACTTTATCAATTTTAATGGTAAAATTTCAAGAATGTTTCATATGAGTCTTCTGTTTTTGTATTTGACATAAAACCAACAGAGTCTATTTAAAAATTTCTATACATATTAGAACTGATTTCTATACATGTTATAAGTAAAATAAATTTTATCAGTACTTTTTCATATTATCAAATAATAACGATACAATTTTATGTTCACCAATTTTTTTCAGAGAAAGTATATCGAAAAAATTCAATATACTTTCGAATATATTTTTTTGTTTGTATGTACAGTGTTTTCATACGCATGATAAAATTTTAACTCATTATTCACTTTAAATAAATAATATAACTGCATTTTAACGAATAGTAAAATAGCTCATAAAATTGCTCAATCAGAACAATTCTTGGCATTATGTTACAAGTAATGATCAATAAAGTAAAAAAAGTTAAAGAAATGTAAAAATTAACTATTTTTTTTTATCAATACGAAAAAAAAAGTTGTAAACGATTATCTTTAATGAGTTTCAATATTTTTTTTGTAAGTAATGCAAGGCCATATCAGCTAAGTTTCTTTAAAAAAATTAACTTATTTCTTAGTAATTGTCAAATGTTTATTTTCTTGTAATTTGTTTTTCAAAATTTTATTTAAATCTCACTTATTTGTAAAACATTGTTTAAATAATGAATAACAAAGGGACTTCGATCAGATTTTTTAACGAATGAGGCAATGATTTCAATCAATTAAAATTTTTTTTATTTTTATGTAGCTATCCAGCATTGAATTAATTTAATCGTTTTTATCAAATTACTGTGTGTTTCTTTTCTTTTTTTTTATCATGTTCTTTGTTTTGATTTTTGTATTCATGCCTTGTCATTGAGAATAAAGAAAAATATATTGATGAATGACAGAGATAAATCTATTACTAAATGCTACAAATTTATTTGTAAAATAGATAGGAACAAAATACAAAAATATTTTCATTGCTTGAAAATTACTAAATTTTGAATTAAAAAAATAGAAAGAATCGTTTGTAGATTGATAGCATAAAAATGCGCAGATTTTTTCTATTTAAAGTTGAGCAGATGATTGTTTTACGAAATAGCGTTTATTATGACTAAAGTTTTACGTAACCCAAGCGTAAAAATTGACAGCTGGTATCACTGCTCTATATTGAACTGTAAAGTAATTTGACGCAGACATTAAATAAATAAACTTGCTTAAAACCAAGAAATATATATATGCATATGTATATATAAAGAGAGACACCACTATTTTTGACTACACATAAATTCATATATCAAAATACTTAAAGTAACTCTATTCTTACAGCTTTAATTTATTATTTAGATACAAAAATCATTTTAATTAAATTTTGATTACTCTAAAGAAATTTTATACTCCATTGAGTTTTCTTAATGTTGGAGATTATATGTTACTTTAACTTTCTTAAGTTCAAAATTCTCAGCATGTAGTATTTTGATGATAATGATGCTATTTATTTTGGATGATGATGTAACATGTTTTTATGCAGTCAATTTTTATCTACTGTTTTATTTCATTTGTACTGATAATGAATAGACGATATCATTTTCCTCTATTTTAAACGTTTAAAAGAAAAACACTGTCAATATTTCAAATGACCAAGGGATTTTTATTAATAAGATGGAACTTGTTAAACAAATCTGTTGAAGATTCTTATAGTTTCCATGGAAGTGTTTAGAAATTATCACACTTTTCTTTCAGGCTTTACAAGCAAATCGGAATATTTCTCCAATACTTGTTCAATGTTTAGCTTATTAAGAAGATTGTAATGTTTATATGCCAGTCTATGTTCACTAGAATTGTTATAAAATATTTCTTAGAAGCTGATGAAAATTGTTTATCACTCTTCTTAAATTACATTTATTTAAAGATAAAAAGTTATTATCACTCTTGTTATTAAGAACACCAATAGATCTTCAAGGATCTTTCATTATTTGTTCTAAGTGCTTTCAAAGAAAACTTCTTAAGATAAGAAATTCAGAATTTCAAAGAATTCTTCTTAGGAATCCCAATTAAAATTTGGAATAATAAGTGTCAAATTACACTTATTGTAATGTAAATTTTTATTAATGTAATTTTAATGTAGACTCAAATAGGCTTTCGTAATTTTTGAAATGTATACTTCCGGTTTGTTTTTAATTAAATTGAGCTTAAAATTGCTGTTTCTTTTTATGTTTGAAGAAAGTATACAATGTGATAATTTTACACATTTTCTTTTGTTTTTTCAGAATATAGTTTATGTTTGGCTGATAAAAATACGTTGTATATAAAATCACCATCAATAATTGTGGTTGTTTAAATTTAAATTGCGATGTTAGCTTTTATTCTGTAAAAAAAATAAATCTACCCATATCTACCTCAACATTTTTTTTTTAATTTTCTTTATAAAATGAATATATAAATATTCCTAATGAATAAATAAGTTGTATTTTTTTTTTCATATAAAAATTCCTTATCCATGAAGATTTTAAATTTGAACTACAAATTATCAAAGGCTTCGTCACATACTAAGAAGTAGGCATAAAATGAATACAAAAACCGATTCATGGCAATCATTGATTTCCATTGGCCTCCTGTGGCTGAGACTGTGGAATAATGGATAAAATGGTGCTTAAATACTGGTTGAATTTTTAGCTGACAGATAACCAGCTGTTTTATGTCACTACTTACATGAATGCATAGCATTCATGGACATTGATAGGCATTATATTAAGGCTGCTGATAGCGCACTTTGCTTAAAGAATTTTTTCACTTGCATTTTCTGAATGCGCTACTGATCAAGTAAGAATTCGCAAAAATTATCTTTTCAAGGTTTTTTTTTCCTTCAAAGCTATGGTGAAAGATACTAAGGAAGCTTGTTTCTTGGTATTTTGAAAATAGCTGAGAAAGAAATTTAACTTTAAAACAGTTTAAGAAGGAAAATTTTATACGTGTTTTGAAATATGCAAATAACGACTGAAAGTTGGGCAAGTTATCTGAATAAAAAGTAATGTTTAAACGTAAAATTGACGTCAAATATACATTTTATTTTGTGTTTTAACACAGGTTATTTCTGTCTAGGCTGTAATTTCATGCAACAGTAGTTTTATGCTGTCGAATTTGAATCGAATTTTCTGGCTGCTTTGATAAATTATTGAACATCGTTTTTATCGCATTATTGTTGTTATTTATTAAATATAATGATTCGCCTCAGTTTGAAATTCGAACATGGAGGAATGTATTTTTTTCAATATTAAAACGTTTGTTTGGTTTGTCGCTCCACGGTCATTTTTTGTTCACTTTAAGCTAATTAGACCGGTACCTACAATTTAACGTGGATTCCGAACCACTAACAAATATTCATACCACAACAGGATTCGAACCAGAAGTTTGAGATACTAAAGGCCAGAGCGCTAGCCAATTGGTCATCAAGGCGTAAAATGCTTTTTTCTGTTAGGTATGAAAAGGAAATTAATTTCACTATTATTGCTATTATATATCTAAAAACAAATATATATCTTGTGCATTTAAAAAAAACTTCGTTAAGTAATCAAAACATTCTAATCAAAGCAGTTGTAAAATATTTAAAATAATTATGCGAAACCATAAACTTTGAGTTTTAAATATCTGATTTTTTCAGCTGATTCAGATATTTAAAAAAAATTAATGTTTTGCGGGATTTTTTAACATTTCAACCTGAATAGGAAAAATTAACATAATGTGTTAGTTAAAACTATCGTGTAACTATTGTCCCTCAAAAAATTACGCCATGCATTAAACAGACACCAAACAGGTTGTATCTTATGTTTAAAATACAAATTTTTATTTTCTTTTATTTATATTGGAAAATGCTCTTCCTCTGTGTCGTAAATCATCAACATCAATTAACACTAAGAATGTAAAAAATATTTTGAAATGAACTCCACATATCATGTATCTTTAATGTTATTTTATATGCATATGTAACTAAATAATTTAGAAATCCTACTATGAGTTCATGGCTACATTTGTGTTTTATATTTTATTGCACATTTAAAAGGTTTTTAATGTAATTACTTATTTTTCATCGTTTTAAAAAACGATTACGTTTATTGTCATTTTTTTAAAATTCTGGTAAAAAAAAATAATAATAATGTTAACATTTTTTTGGGCACATATTGTCTAGCCATGTGAAACGGCTCTTAGTCATGACCAAATAGATATTTTCCTTTTTTAACACTGAAGCTAATCTAAGAATCTTTCTTTGCCTCGCCTAGGTGGGATTAACAATCCCTAATAATCCCTGAGGACCAGACCTTTTACCAGAAAAGTAAAATTATTTTCCACTTTTATTATCATTTAAACAAATCTCTTGAATTCAATGTTTCTTTATTTCACTTCATGGAATTACACACAGCGGATAAAATGTGGTTTTGTCACAATGTGTCATAACAGCTTGGACCTTACAGAACATGCTGTAAGTATAGGGCCAGGTAACATCTGTAACGATTTTTGCCCTCGCATCCATCAATCTAATCGTGCCGTTAATTTCTCCTAGTGGATGAAAATTTGTCACATTTTTCTCAATAGCAAATTTGAAAAGATTCCCATTTTCCTTGATGACCTTAAGGTCAGGCAAATTCGCTGACCAAGGGAAGTGTCAGTCATGTTCTCATGTTCTGCAAACCAGTCATGAACACATCTGATTCATGGTACTGTAGACTTCTTGGTAAGCATAATTTGTGAAAAGATCCTCTTTATGCAAAAAGTCCATATAAGATCATCCCGGATTTCAATATACTCTGCAGCCTTCATCCGAGTATTTAATTGCACCAATGGTCAAATGCCAGTCGCTGAAATACTTTCCCGAGCTGCACTGATTTCTGAACACAATCTGGAAGATACGCCTCTTAGGACATGCTGTGTGTAATTGGTATTCAATCAAAAGAATGATTTTTCTGACCATACTACACGTCGTCAGTCATCTCATTCCAATGTCAATGTGCTTTAACTCATTAGGGTCTATTCTGCTTTTAGGCTGCCGTGATCTGAGATATTTGCCTGACGGCTGAATAATTCTCGGCAGCTCTAAGCCGTGTAGTGAGCATTCAAAAATAGATGGTGTCAACAATTGGTTCCTGCTTTGGCACCAATTAGAAATATCCATGTGCATCTCCGTTTCGTTTTTTTTGGACTGTATTGCACCTCAGGGTATGTTTTGTATTATTTGTTTCGGACAAAAGGCATTGCTTATGCATTGTGTTTAGAGTAGGTGTTGCCACATAAAAGAACGCCGCAATTTTTGCATCATTGTGGCCTGGTTCTCATCCAAACATTATGGAATCCTTTTTGCCAGTTTGTGAGGTCTCGTTTATGGACTATTTCCAACTTTCTGAAAGAATATGAAACGCTGATCTCGATATACCTCTGTTCCTCTACGACTTGCATCTATTTCAGTTCACATAAGCGAGGTACATTACATAAAAGTTCTTATCGTCGTTAATATTAATTTCGTATTATTTTATCCGAGGTGTATACGTTGTCTAGTCACATAAATTTCTTAAAATAATTCCCAATAGGACTGAACTGGCTAATGCTGCAAATTTAAACTATAAATCGTAAATTTCAAAAGAAAACTCCGTTTTAATTTTGCATTTAAATATGTTGTGTTATTACTTCACAAATATGTTATGTTAAATGCGTCATCCATATAAGTATGTGCCACTGTATACGATCCTTATCTAAAATAAAGTAAAAAGGCTAATCAAATCAAATCTTTGAAAAATAAATTTTACTTCATCTTGATTTTACCCTCCAAACAAATTCGTTGACAGGAAAAGGCTCATTACTACAAAACATTTATTCAAGAATTAATGTAACTTCAAGGTTGAAAGCAGTTTTTATGGTTTCTGTTCTTTCGAAAAGGAAAAATAATCACCGGTATGAATGAAGGTAATGCTTGGGCGTAGGATTTTGCGTGGTTGGAGTGGAATGCAGCTTCTGATTGTTCCAGTTGGGCCTCTGATCTTCAAAGGCCCATTTACATCTAAACAACATTTCCGCTCGAGAATTATTCAAAATAAAATCTCTCATTGCTGATAAATATGCTAAACTGCATGACCCTTGAAGGTCATCTTCAAACTACTTTCTGGTCATTAGAACCACGGTGGTCATTAAAGAAATGATTTCCATTCTTTTCAAAGTCCAGTAATGATTTTTTTTTTTTTTTTTGAAAGAACAAACTTTTGATACATTAGCTAAACTTTTTTATTTTGAGAGCAAATATATATAGATAAAGGATGCCATCAACTTTTGAGTTATAGGATCAAAGATGAGCCATAAAAAATTGTAAGGAAACGTACTATAAAAATAACTTTAAGAATACTAAATTTCTGAGTAGATTTAAATAGTTTTTAATGTCATCTTCAGTTTTTCTACCATCAGTCGAGTTGTAGCTCGATGTATGTTGTTAACAAAATTGTTAATAATTTACGATGTAACATTATAGTTAAATGGAACATTGTTAACGAAATTGTTTAAATTCTTATCAGCACCAAAGAAAAATGTATATCAAATAGTATGGATTTTTTGCAATCTGTACACCAAACTTCTAGATGTATGCGGAGAAATATTATTAGGAAAAGATCCTGTATTGAATAAATCCTGTAATGAATGAGTACAAAGTCATTTTTTTATTATATAACAGATTCACTGCTGTCAAGAATAGTGTTTAGTAGTTTTTTTAAATTTGAAACCTTTGATTTTCATTGTTAAAAAATTGTTAGAAACGATATAGTGAAAGTAATATTAGTATATCATGATATTTTTTCTGTTATATAATATTGCAATTATTTATCAAATTAATATTTGATATGTCTGATAAGCAACTTGAATTCACCGAGTTCTCAAGATCTCTTATCAACATACTTGGAATTTAAAGAATTAATCTTATGTTCTGTTTCAATCTTAAGTGTAATGTATTATCATAAATTCTTTTTTATTTTATAATTTTGAATGTTGAGTTTGTCTTGCTTTAATCGTGATATTTGAAATTTTCAAACAAGGCACTTTTATTACGAATAACCTTCAAATTAATTTTGATTTTTTTTTTTTTTTTTTAATTTTTATACAATTTTCATCTTTTAAACTGTTAATTAACAAGCTTTCCAATTAGTTGTTAAAATCATTTAAAAACTAAGTGGTAAAAATTACTAGTAGTTGCTTGCTTGACCTTCAAATATAATCTTAGATTGCAAAAACTGTAGAATGTCGAATCTAATTCCCTAATTAACAAAAGTTTTTTGTTCTTTTTTCATATTCTACTATATTTCAGGGGACACGGCATCAGTTTCTCAAGAAACTTGAACTGGTTTCGTTTCTCAGTAGAAAATTCCATATCTACTGAATATTAGTTTTTTTTTGTTTGTTGAAATTCCACGATATTATCTATGTTTGCCGTTTTTATCATTTCCTAAAAGATTTGTCAAAATTAATTAGTAGATATAAACAGTCGTTGATTTACGACCTATTTAACTTGACATAAATCGACTTAATGATTACGAAGCAAAAGTAACATAAAAAATCCACTGTATGAAATCTTGTGCAAATGTCGAATGCTTAATATGTAAGAGATTCACTATGTCACGTATACGAGAGTTATCATTACCAGGGTTCTTCTGTATACATATTTTAATATTTTGCTAATAAAAAAATGGTTCATGACTTATCTAAGCCGGTTTTACAGCTATAAAGTTAAATGGCAAAGGCAAGACATAATACAAAATTCATAGGTAAGTAAAAATAATAAATAAAATATATAAGATGTCATCGATTCATGACATAATCGATCTTGAATCGATCTGTCAGAATATATTATATTATTGTGGTTAATTATCAATCTTGAGATATTTTGTAACATTTCGTGACGTCTAATGTGTTAATTTTCAAGATAAGTTGGCATGTGCCAAGTCAAATTTTTCATAGAATCCGAGCACGTTATTTATAAAATACAATAATGTAAAAAGTCTCTTTAATGTGGTTATGTCATAAACTTCTTCTTTACTGGCATTATATTCTTGTACAGGCTTGAGCCTCCAACACAACAGCTCTCCATCTGTCTCGCTCGAACGTCAATCTCTTCCAACTAAATTAATTATTAAATATAATTATAATATAAACAATCAGTATGCATATCAAGAAATTCAAACTTTTTCCTATAGTTTTTATTCTAGTAATAGACTAGTTATTATTATTCTAATAATAACTACTTTTGAAAAGTCGATTTCACTTAAATAGATCGATGTAAGCTTAATTAAAAAATTATTTGCCTTTTTCTTCAAATTGGCATATTCGTTTCCAATCGATAACCAAAATTTTTAGCAAGTCAGAGACTTAAATTGAATACATTCCATCGCTTGAAACGTTAATTAACTGGTCTTTTTTCATTTAAAGGGTAGGGTTACTGGAATTAAAAATATTAAATGAATAAATGGGTCCAATCTAATTTATTATCTGTTTTGGAATCTAAATTTTTCGTATCTTTTCGGAAATTTTTTTCAAATTTCATCATATGACGGGAAATGATGTCTTTAAGCAACAAGGAAATGACGTTTTCTCCTTCCAAAGTATCGGCTTATTCTTAAAAGCTTTCATTTATTTTACTGATAGATGTTAAAATTCTTGTAGTAAAATTCTTGTTGAAATTCTGTTCTTCTCCCTGTAGGCTCAAATCGATAAATTTTTCGAAAATTTCAACTATGTAAAGTTTTCCAAATTAATTTTCATTGAGGAATGAGATTGCCAATCTATGGTTCTTTACTACCTAAAAAATTTTAACTTAATTCCTCAAATTGAAAATACTTCGCAGTATTTTGCCGCGACTAATAATGTTTCATATACGGAACCCATCTCATTACGGGGCATTGACTGTTTAGGCTGTTTCTTTTAATATAATTAATTACTATAACATCCTGTAATATCTTCTGCAATTGAAAAAACTGTACCAAAGATAACCACTAATAAACGTCAGACTGATCCAACTCGCATATGAATCCTACCAGAGAGCAAGTAGAGGACATTTCAAATTGACAATTATCTTTTATTTCTATGTCTGTTCTCCTGCCAGTTGCCGGTATAGGTATTATATACTAATACAGACAATTATTTTCGTAAAAAAATACGACACCACTGGCTAGAGCTTCAGCTAAATCGTCCAAAAACTTCATTCGAAGATGTTGCTAGGCCGGTTTCTGTCTTAATATTACTAGTGTTACGTAAATATAGTGAACTATTGTAGACTTGCAAAACATCCGTGTGCAAGGCATCTCATGGTACACTTGATAGCACTGAATCTGATACAATTCTGCCATATCAGCGACGAATGACATTAAATCGACTCCACATTATCTTGAAAGAACTCGACATTTCAATGAAAAACAGAAATTCGTGAAATACATCATTTGTCTCCATACAAAGTATGAAAGGATTCGCTTTTATGCTTTTTTTAATTTGAAGTCTTGCATCTGAAATCCTTAATTTCATTTCCGTTAATAACTATATTTAATGGAAAATAGCAACTGCTTAAATTTTAAACCATGGGAATACTATTATTAAATTGAAAAGACTTCTCAAACGCTACAATTTCCTGTGAAATAATGTAACATTTTCTAGAAATACCCTAGTAAAACTTACTTTTTTTTATTATTTTTATTTGTCCGGCTATTTATTCTTTTTTTCTTTTTAAAACTTAATGCAGCTTTCTTTCTCTCACCACTGTTGTTAATTTTTTTTTTTCACCTACCATTTTCTTTTCTTTTTTTTTTTTTTTTTTTTTTTCTTCTTCTTTTTTTATCCCGCCTACTCTGATAATACTATGTTTGTTTTTATTTTCTCTTTTCGCCCCGTATTTTTTTTTATTTTATTTTATTTTATTTATTTATTTATTTTTTTAATCTTTTTCTTTAGCTTTTCTGATTCTTTCCAGAAATGCATCGCTAAGAAAATCCTTTATTTCTTTGATGTGATGAAGTTAGAAATTCTGTCAGATCGTGTTTACTATTGAGACTGTGATTTTTCAAAATCACATTTACAGCTTCTGAGAGTTGTTCCTTTAGGTATTGATAACTTCTGTAAAGTGCAAATAACAATGTATCTTTATAATCTATAGCGCAGTTTTTTTTTTTTTTTTTTCACCTTCTTGATTGATTGAGATTGTGCGTAGTGCAAATAACAAAGTGGTGGGGGTTTTGTTTTCCATTAACTATAATGTATTTTTTTTATTTGATTGATTGAAATTGATGTGCATGTTTGCTATTTTTTTTTTTTTTTTTTTTCCAAATGTGTTAAATGCTGGTATTTTTTAAAGTCTTACATAGTGAATGCGAACTATTCTGTAGAAGAAACATATGTAAGAAAATATTTATTGGTGTTACGTTCAATTTTTTTACAATAATTCGATGTGACTATCAAAAATGTTTTATTGGTACTATATATGTTCTATTTCTTTACTTGTTAACTTTTAAGAGATTTTAATTCTTGAACAGAAAGAAGGTAATGCAAATATTTTACAAAACATACATTCGTTACATACGTAATAGTCAATAAATATTATCTATAATTTTATGAAATAATAATAATATGTAAAATATGATACTATTAAATATTACACATCATATGTTACATATATTCATATGCAATATATAATGACATTTCCCAGAAAAATTTCCCAGGTGACCAAAAAGTTTTGGAAAAGTTTTAAGAGTTGATAATAATGTATGGATTAAAGACCAAACAAAGAAATTGAATACCTAATTAAAAATAGAGACATTGGGAAATACATCAAATCACAAAGAATCCACTGGCTCAGACATGTACATCACAGAGATGAGGAAACATCATTAAAAGGATTATGTTATGTAAATTGTTCAACACTAGGAACAGAGGAAGACCAAGGGAAAGGTGTATTGATAGTGTCGAAGAGGATCTTAGACAACTGAAAATTATTAACTGGAAGATATTGACATTGGAGCGAGACACATGGACAGCAAATTGTGTTGGAGGTTCCAGCCTGTACAAGGCTGTAATGCCAGTAAAAAAGAAGAAGAAGAACCAAAATTTGAAATTTATTTAATTATAATTCTACCTTTAGTCATAGTCATCAGTTATTAATATTTTAATAAGAATTATTTGTTTAACATTTTGATTCTATTTGAGATTTGAAGAACCTTATAACAAATAATACGAAATAAAAACTATGACTAAGAAATAGTTATGTTGATTACTAATGCTGTCAGCATTTCCTAAGATTTTTTTTATCTTTCATTTAAAATGTCAAGAATAGTTTATACCTTTATAAGCATTTTTATTGATTTTTTACTACTATAGGAAAATGTTATTGATTTTAACAGTAGTTTATACATTTGACTAGACTTAATGCGGAAAAAGGATTTTTGCACACCAAGACCTAAATTCATGGAAGTAATTTTTTTTCTATGCCAGACGATTTTTTGCAAAATTTATATAGATTAAGTACAGATTTTAAACTATGACCTATAAAATGTGTTATCATATACAATACATGTAATTCTAAACTGAGTTTTTCGTGTTATATCACTAACACATTGGCATGTTATGCACAAATATATATCATTACATTTGATCTAGTTTATGGAAATTCAATCATCTAACGAAAAGATCAAGTATAAGTAATTTTCTCAATCCATTACCTCCCGATACATTTAAAAAGCAAAGCTACCAAATAACTTTTTCGTGAGTTCCGGAAAAATCCATGCTTCAGCGGTTGATTTGTGCTGAACCACACGTAATATCCCTATTACTCTTTGCCTAAAAAACAATAGGTTTGAATAATGATAACCACAAAAAAAAATGAAGTGTTATTCTTGTGGTGAAGTCAAACACTTCCCCGCATTTTTCAATGAATATAAAAATAAATGGGGAATAAACCATTACACCAGAAACCTAACCGAATTTTCAATTCAATGCAAATCTATGAAAATTGTGATTTATTAGAGATCTACTTGGTTATTTAATGCTATTCATTGCTAGAAACACTTGCATAACTATAGTTCACGAGTTAACCTTTTGCTCTGCTTTGGAATTATTGATAGTTAGAGTTCGAAGAAAGCGTGTAGCATCCACCCCTACACGTGACTACGTGATAACTCTTTATGCACGGTTTCTTTTGTTTTAAATTTATTTCTGGTTCGCACTAAAGAATCATTTTACTTTCTCTCCATAATGGATGGTGAAATTTTCAATATATAACATTAGATCAGAAAGGAAATTGCCATTTTAACTCATTTGCTGGCTACAACTCATTTTTTTTCTTTCTTGGTAATAAAAATGAAGTCAGTACGAAATTTATTTTCATGCTTTAAATCTACTACAGTTCAATAGCTTTCTAAGGATGTAACTTTTTGGGCTGTCCTTGAATTAGAAATTTGTTGTGAAAAAAAAACAAGTTTAATTGGTGTAAACATGTCAAGATCTGACATGTCACGCCAACTTTTGACCATTAAAAGTGTAACATTGGATTCTGATTCTGTATTGCTAAGGAAAAGCCTTGTGTAATCTGTTTTATTTGATAGCAGAGAATTTGACAATAACCTGTAGCTATGATTGGAAAGTTTCTTCTCTGGTCAGGAGGTGGGTTTTTGTCGTTGTTGCTTTGACAACTTTTATATTAAAAATTCCCCTTCCTCTTATAGAGGTTAGAGTTTTTGAATGATTGTTTGGTGCTTTAATATCTTTTAAGTTAAGGATCAATATTTTTAAATTATTGAAGATTTTCAAAAAAAAAATTTAATGGGAAAAATAAAAACTATATAATTTCTAAAAATGCATATCCAGATCATTTTGCTAGTTTTCTTTTATCCTTTTTTATAGTAAAATAATCAAACCTATGACTGCCATCAATTTGTTCAACATATTTGGCTTCATGACTGTTTGTCTTTATTGTAAGGCTAACACAATTATGTTATATTTATTATTATAAAATTTACCAATAATTCTTCGGAATGAGTATTAGACCAAATATGATCGATTCCAAATTACGCTATGTATTAAAAATTTAGTTTACAGATTAGATTTACACAGATTTTTTACAAAGAATAAGGATTTTCATTTTCATCATTAGCAGTAATGAATACTTAATCACCAAAAAATGACCGATTTAGAAAAAAAAAGAAACGAAATGGAACAAAAGTAAGCCAAGAAGATAGAAGGTTATTAGCCAATTTGCTGATCTACTAATAAGAAAACTGAAGATGGTAGCTCCATCTACGAAAATGCATTTGGTGTTCTCGAAGATTGCTTATTATATTCATTTGGTCGCATCTTTTGGTTAAAATGGATGCTTTACTTCTATTTAAAATGGAACAATCTGTAGATAGTGATACGTAATAACTAAGACCGTTGCAACTGGCTCTAGTCCCTCGTTTTATAATTACAGGTTTAGCGACTGTAATGAATGGGAGATTTTGGCATGATGTGTAATTATTATGCAGTCGTGTTCCCTCCCTTAGATGTATTTTTTATCTTCTTTCCAAATGCTGGTTATATTTTTATGTACATAATCTCTCGGGTTTTTTTTTTTTTTTTTTTTTTAGCGTAATCTCACGCCGCTGGGGTAATTTGGGTTCGTTTGATTTCTTCTGGAATGAGATAGTCTTCTCTCCACTTGAAAAATCTCCAGTTGTAGATAAATGAGTGTCGCTTCTTCTAAAAGTAGGAACAGTTTGTTCCGGATTCACTACTTGCTTTTGAATTGGGTGGTTTTATTGTTGCTTTTGTTGATTTCTTTTTACCTCTGTTGGTAATTCGTTTAATATTCTAGACGTCTATGCTTTTTTTCCCCCTCAGCTTTTGTCCGACAGATTCACGGTCACTTGGTTCTTATTTAACTTTCAATTATTTTCTCCTTGAAACTTAAAAAAGGATTTTTGCCATAAAGCGAATTAACTTTTTACTAAATAAAATATATGAAAGTAATAGTATTACGTAGTTAATAAATATTGCATATTAGTATGTCTTTTAAAAATTATTAATTTTTAATAAGCTATAGTTTGAAAACAATCGATCTGATGCAGTGCCTCCTTGTTCACATTAATTCGTATTAGTCTTTAAATTAAAATATTACAAAAGAATATATTATCTAGGAATGAATGAAGTTTATCCTAACATTTCTGAGATTTGCATTATTGAAATGTAAATGTGAACTATTTCGTTAATGTTTTTAAAAAGTAATGATCTATTGTAGCTAGATTCGTTGATTGATTAAGTCAGTGAATCGTTTAATATTAAAATCAGTGAATCATTTAAAATTAAAATTATTGCTGCAATGTAAAATGTTTTTGCCTATGATTAAAATTAAAACGTATGAATTTTTTTTAAGCTCTTGAAATTATTATTATTGAACTTGAATAAAAAAAAATTAAAATCATCGGCTTTCTTACCTCTACAAAATTTATCAACAAATTAAATGATTTAAAAGTGTCAATGCCTTTTAATATGCTTCCTGATGCAATAGATTGCTTTGAAAAGTTTGCAGTTTTATATCTATTTAAATTACTATTTGTTACATTAATATTAACTTAATTTGTTTCCTCAATAGCATTCTTTTTTATTGTAATTTGTACATTTCGTAACCTTATCTGTATTAGTTATTTCTGCATTAAAAAAATTATGGGTATTGACATCGATCGAAAAGTTTCACGAAAGTAAAAACACATTAAATTTATCATTTACCTTCTGTTATTTTAAGCTTATCAGGAATCTGTATGAACAATATTATTAATAATAATAGCGATAGCTTTCAGAACTTTTTTTATATTTCATCTCACAGAAATCCCGATTTTCTAAAAAGATAGAAGTAAAGACAAAACTAGACACGGTCCAGTATGCGAATTATCTCCCAATGCCGTTTCTGGTATACCCTCCCTTTTCGATAAATCATAAACATGCATCATTACCTCCAGATCTAAGACCCAGCCAAACTTTCAACCAATCGGGACTTTGTTGAAGATTCAAAGGCATTTCTCCGCTGCATTCCATTCAGTACCAAGACATTTTGATTCGGTTCTCCTTCGGTTTTTGATTGACCCCTATACTAATTCCAAGCAGTTTTCTCTCGATATTTTGTTATTTATTCTTTTGTAGCCTTTGGCAACAGCAAAAACCTGCTGTTCGGCAGAGGAATTCTGGAGTTGTTCAATGAAGCTTGTGTTAAAATTGATGGACACCTGTAGAAAGCAGTAATCGCCCTTAGACTGGCTTTGATGGGATATCAGCATCAAGGTCAAGCTTTCTTTTTTCATTGCTGCCGATGGGGATGATAGCTTGGCGATGCTGTTCTTCAAGTTTTAATGTATTTTATAAGTGTCTATCAGGGGGAATGTTTCGATACCAAGCTGGCATTAAAAAAAAATCGGTGGCTCCATTTGCTGGTTCCTTTCGTTACATAATGTACATTTGATAGACCTGTGATTTATGGGCGGGTAGCTTTAATGACATAATATCTTCCGAAGAAGAGTTATGACATCCTCAATTATGGTGTGAGTAGTGGGAATTGTGGTTCGTTTTGTACTGATATTTGATGCCCATGGTACAATTCTGACACCTCATGGCGTGTTAGTCAATTTTCAGTACTGATGTAGTACTTTTGATTGTATTTCCTATAGAATAAGAAAATAATTTTTGAATTAGATCTGATCCAAAGCCTGTTTAAAAAAAGTATTAATTATTTTAAAGTACAATACACCAACTAAATACGTGAAATTTTTTATGTAAGATATTCCAAAAGATAAAAAGATTCTACATTGGTTATAGAAATATGATTATGCAAGAATATTAGTTATCACTCCAAGTAAAAAGGAAATGCAATTTTCATTTTAATTTTTTTTGGATAAAATTTTCATTTGGATAAAAAAAATAAATACAAATTACACACACACACACACACATATATATATATATATATATATATATATATATAGTCTTGCTACAGCTGTTTGAACAGTCAGTCCATTGTCAGTTACAAATTCTTGTTCCATTTATCTTCTTGGAAACTATAAGCAGCCAGTTCAAAAAAGGAAATACTTAAACTGGAATATTGATTGGTTAAAAATCACGGTAAATAATAAATTAAGTTTTATTTTCTCGCTTTTTTTTTGTAAACTAAAATTCAAATAAAATGCTTGAATAATGTGGTTTATAGTGCTCAAGAAAGACGGATTTTTTTTTAAATTACGAAAAAAAAAAATTATATAAATAAATTAATTAAATAATGAAAAAATAAGTAAATGGAATTTCTTGATTATGTGGGCAAAAGAATGTTAATGAAATATGAAATATTTTAATCAATTCTTGCTGCATTTACCATTATATTTTTTTTATTCAGAAACTTAAAGAATGTACGAAAATGTGAAACATGGAATATCTTTTATATGTTTATAGTTTATTTTTCTTCCATATATTTCATAAAATGACTTGTTAGCGTTATAAAAAAATGTTTCAAATCTTTAAATGGTTCTTTTTTTATTATTATTTCTTTAACTAAGCAACTGAAAAACTCTTACTGAAAAAACTAAATATTACAGCTTTTCTTCGCACGAACGTTGCAACCTTTTTAAGAGTAATTAGATTTAATGTAATGCATCACAGTGATTAGTTAGCTATCTTAAAATAAATATACAAACCAGGACTCAAAAACCGTCCTTGAATCAGGAACCCTTTAATTTTGCAATAACGTTTCAGGAAATGCAATTTGCCTCAGAAGTACTGATTATTTTCTTATAATCATACGCATTTAATACGCCCTTTTGAAATCCCGGAAGAAATAAGTAGGCATTTTTTTTTTCCTTCTGAAAAGAAGTCGATTGCAATTAATGAGAGCAGTTGAAAATGGCCGATGTTCTTCAAATGTCAGTAAGAACCTCACGATTTCGGTCCGATTGTTGAAGGACTCATAAAATAACGATTTAGCCGATGTTGTGAGGAAACTGGGTCATCTTTAACAAATGATACCGGGAAATTTTAATTTTCTCTGGGTTTGAAAAGAATCGATGAACTTTGCTGTTCGAAGATTCTTTGTGGAACTTTCTCATCGTAAGAAATCCATTGCTTTGTAAAGGGCGTGAGGTTTTAGAGCTAGTTTGTCCAATATTCTTTATTGGATAAGATTGGGTGGAAGCTTATTTAGAATGGAATCTATTTAAACCTTTTCTTAAGCATGTTTTTTGCCGCAGATGTTGCAATAATCAATAATACATAGGTATTTAGACTGGTATTCGCATAAAGTGCATTAATAAAATACGATGCATCTGCACTATAATGTAAATGAAGTTTATTAAATAAACAGAATTCAAACCTTTTTGTTAATAAATAACTTCATAACAAATTTGTTTATTGTAGCATTATTCGCATAAAATGCATTAATAAAATACGAGGCATCTGCACTAAAATGTAAATGAAGTTTATTAGATGAACAGAATTCAAACCTCTTTGTTAATAAGGTGCTTCATAACACATTTGTTTATTTTAATATCAAAATTTAAAAAGAAACGTATGAAGCTGGACACTTAATAAATATCACAAAAGAGAGATGTAGTAGTATGTTTAGAACGATTTCATTAATAATATTGGCTTTTATTAAAAAATTAATGGCTCAAATTTATATTAAAAGAATTAGTGCAGTGAAAAATTAAATTTGATGTTTTTTAATAATTTGAGAACTTGCTAAGAGATATATTTTGTTGTTTATACATGTCAGTCTTTTTTGTCTTTAAAATTATTATTGACAACATCAAATTAGCAAGTCAATAAATAACTAATTAATTATACCTATGGATATAATTATTAATTCAACATTACTTTGGTGGATTTCAATTCGTTTATTTTGTATATTCGCAAAAAGCATGAAATAAATATGTTAGAATATTAAAAACTACGTTCTTCTGTTCTCTTGAATTTTTGTTTATTAGAATTAAAATTTAAACATACTTTCATTTCATCAAACATGTATCGAAAAAAAAATGTTGAGAAATATTAATCCACTCAGTAATTTTTATAAAGGTATTTCAAAGTTCTTCTTGGGCCAGTCTCAGGCTCGAATATGCTGATTGCGTTTGTTGTATTCATTGCTTCTGAAAGTAGGAGACTTTCTGGTGATTGTGAAATAATATAAGTATCTCCCAACAACAATCTGCCTGCCTAGTTTGAATATTCTTGACTTTCTGCCTTACGACATGCAAATGTGTGCTGTTTCCTAAGTTCTCCCGGGATGGTAATGTTCTACCATCACTGTCCAAGTTTTTTTTTTTTTTTTCCTTCTCTAAATTCAGAATAACATTAAAAGTCAATGTAATGTTTGTCATCAACTATAAAAACAATGAATGTGATATTATTCCTGTTTTTCTTCATATTATTTTTATAAATAAGAACAATAATAAAGAAGTAGAAAATTACTTGCTGTATTTGAAGAATACAAAATAATATATATGTCAACAATTAATCAATTGTGAATACGGAAATGAACTAATTATACAAAAAAATAAGATACATACACGAAATATTTTGTATATTAATCTTACCTACATTTTTTTTTTTTCTAAATAATAATGCTGAACAAGATAAAACGTATAATTTCACTATTTTATTGAAAAAGAATTACTATGAATTTTGTCCAATTATTAATTTGTTGGCAAACACATAGAAGGATACGTGATCGAAGGTCAACAAATAATTTTAAAAGTATGCAATTGAAAAATAAAAAGTCATTGCTTTGAAAAAGAATGGCTACTCGCTGTAAAGGTTAAATGATTCAGGCTTCACAAGTTCTTTTTCTTTCACAGTCTCCCTTTAAAAAAATAATGAAACCACCTGCGTTTGACGATGGGGAACAGGTGCGTTTTTCTTGGGTGAATACAGAGGGGGAAGTTGCCAATTTCCACCCCTACCCATGAACTTTCGAAGACCTCTTCATCGGTTGAAAGGTTGCGAAGAAAGAATGAGAGTACTTGAAACAGTCTAATTTGAATATTGCTTTACCGTAGCTGGGTACGACTCTCTCCCAAGGTCTTTAACTATCACATCAGCTTTAAACTTCATTTTTTAAAAAATGCAAATTTCTTTTCGACATGAGTTTTTTGTTTGTTTGTTTTGTTTTTTTTTTTTTTTTTTTTGCGCTACCAGTGTTTCCGTAAAACAAAAGGCAGCGAGCATTAACACGCTATTTTCCCCACCTACTCAAACTGCAAGGTCGATTTATTTGAAATAGAATTCATAAAGAAAAAAATAATAACAAAATAAGAGCTTTTAGTAATGAATATTAAAAGAATAAAGAAAAAGTATGCGCACGTATATGCAAATCAGAGGGTAGACGATTGAGCCTCTTTTAGTAATGAATTTTTTTTAGGATTTTTTTTTTTTTTTAAATATTACTGTAAGGTTTCCTCCTACTTTTAAACCTTTGACTCCATTAAAAACCGATAGATGATTATGGTCGTGTAATGTTACTTATATTATTCATGATGTTTCACGTAGGAAAAAGTTTTTTTTTTTAATCAATATAAAATACAGAACATTATATTTACGAAATTATATATTAAACTTTGAATGTGCTTGAATTGCTCAAAGTCTAAATCTACTGTTAGCAGGAGGAATGTAAAACCATGTATGTAGAATCTTTTGCTGATATTTGCCCATTTTTCATAATTTTCATATTATGCATGATCCTTCACATAGGCAAAAGTCTTTATTTTTAATCAATATAAATTTACTAAATTATAATTATTTTTAATCATTTATATTTACGAAATTATATATTAAACTTTGAATGTGCTTGAATTGCTTAAAGTCTAAATCTACTGTTAGCCGGAGGAATTTAAAACAATACATGCAGAATTTTGCTCA
Source organism: Caerostris darwini (assembly GCA_021605075.1). Classification (NCBI taxonomy): domain Eukaryota; kingdom Metazoa; phylum Arthropoda; class Arachnida; order Araneae; family Araneidae; genus Caerostris; species Caerostris darwini. Next base: position 51,718 of record BPLQ01012557.1, on the reverse strand, counting down.
CATTTGCACATTTTTTACTAATGTCAATTTTGTATTGATATCGATTAACTTTTGAAATTTTACATCATTCACTAATGTTACTAAAATTCGGCATTTCTGACGCCATTTGGGCATCATGAAACAATCAAAGCTACAAAAAATTTTAAAAAATTTTCTCAATGTACGCTATTGCAAAACGACCAAATTTCTAATGGAAGATATGGACAATCTTAGACCAAATTAACCTTTTTTTCTGCAAAATTTAAAAATAATTGGTAATAATTGTTGCAAACTAATTTTATAAAGCTAAGCTTATAAAAGAACCTTTTTGAAGATTTCGCATTATACCAAATGGTTTAAAACAGAAACTCGAAAAAAAAGGAACTACAACTGCTGGAATATCTTTTGCAACACAAATAAGTTGAATTGCTTCTGGTGAAGTCAATAAAAGGATGCGTTCCATTCTTATCACTATATCAGTTGGCTATGAAAAATACTTAACTACTGCCAAATAACTAATTAAAAATTATGCAAGGTATCAGATAGCCCTTTATAGTGCACAAATTGTTAATACAGAAAGTGGAAATTATCTCATCTGCATTACTACACATTGGACAACTATCTGAAAAGGTTCAGGAGGCAATCTTTAAAGATTTTAAAAGATAAAACACTATTTACAAAATAAAAATAGTTGAGAAATGTATGGAAGATAACTTTCCTACGCTCCTTATATATTCTGATACATTTATATCAAACCTGAGACAACGTCCTAAAAAATAATTTCATTTGATCCCGAAAGAAATTCGGGTTCAAAATCTCTCAGTGAAGGAAATAAACTGAATTCAGAAAACTATTCATAAGATTCGGAGCTTGGTTACTGATTATTGATTTTACATTTTGTTTACAGATAATGCTTTTTAAATTTTGTTTTTTTAATCAAGATTTTTTTTTATTTAAAATGAGAGATTGTTATTAGCAATAATGTTGTTTTTAATTGATGTAAAATATAAAAATTATTGTTAACACCATAAAATTATTTGATTTCTTTATTAAACTTTTTGTAAATATGTGTTAAATGTTATCTTTTATTTATAGTGGATAAAAATATAGATTTTAGAAAAGAAAAATGTAGGCTGCAAAATAATTGAAATAAATTTTGGTATCAAAATTAAATATAAAACAGGTAATTTGTGACGTAATTTCAATAATATTAATGTAACATATATTATAATATACATTGGATTATAATTTAGTTTGTTGGGATATACTGTGAGATTTTTTTTTTTTTATTGTATAATAGCAAAATTATTTTAAATAATTAAATCGTTCTGTTTCTAATTAATTCATTAAAACCTTTATTTCCTTAATTTTATTTTATTTGTAAAAATATTTGTGTAATATAAGTCAATAATTAATCAAAATACTTCTTAACATATTCCATATACTACTCAGCTTAACTTAAATTTAATTAAAAAGCAGGTAATAACGAAAGAGATATAATAGATGTTGCTGTTTTGAAAAGACAAAACAAATAGTATTTCCTAACACATGCACTTATTAGAAAGGGTTGTTAATATTTTATGGTGCAGAAACAAAATTGTCAGTTGCAGTAAAGATTGTGTTTAAAAAAAAAGAGCAGGATGGTATTTCCTATTTTTTAGGTTTTTATCACTTGGACTTGTGCTTCTGTCTTATGTTTATTGTACATCGGTTCATTTTTTGTACCTCATGTTCCACTCTTTTATGTAAACCAAGAACAGCCCACGGATCGCCGATGAAGACATCGGTGGCCTGTTCTTGGCCCCCACGATCGTTTTTTGGAAGGACCTTTAAAGATATCTGTTCCACTTGTGCGTGTTGTATGAAAGAATACTATCAGGAAACACTCACTAAAGTAATCTTGACTGTCAATCCAAGATATTTACACACGCTATCACACGATCGCTGTTAAATGTCCTTGTTTCTGAACAAAACAACTGTAATAAATGCCACCAGCAGATTCTAACCTGAGACCTTCTACAAGTTAGCGCTGTAGGTCCCGGTCTAATTGGCCTAAAGTGAGCACAAAATGACCGTAGAGCGACAAACTAAACCAAACCAATCTACAAATTAGCTGCCGACATTACCACTAGACCATAAGTCTGCGTATAATAAATATGCTTTTAACTTAGAGGCCTTAATATTATTGTTGAAAAATATAAGAATTCGTGGTTTAAGAGTTATTATACTGCATTTCCAAATAATATATATTAAGATTTACTGCATTCTGTTTTAGATTCACTTTCTTACTCTACGCTATTGGTGTTTATCACGATTTAAAAAATCACCACATTTTAGGCCTTATGATACAATCAAGATAAATAAGTGTAGTTGATAAATGAACAAGAGGGTAAAAAAAAGTTAACAGGAAACTGGTTCGAACAAGCTATAGGGTAAGTAAGAGACCCAAACTAGTTTTTAAAACCAGTTTCCAGCTTCATTTTCCAAATCACCTAGTATGATGTGGTAATGTCAACTTTCAGTGTCAAAATTCCTTTGTAAACCTTACTTCTATCGCTGGACCCCTCCCACTGCAATTATTTATGAAACACTCGAGTATTCTTGGAAGTTATGGTTTGTGGTGAAGCTGTATTAATGATATGGATTATGACCCACGCTTGTTTAACAATTAATATTATTTCGACTGTTAAAGCTATGAATATAAAAGACGGTAATTTTCTTTTAGAAAGAAAAGAAGAATTATGAGTGAGCGTGTAAAGACTTTTTTTTTTCTTTTTAATACTTCCCTAGGTCCTTGAATAAATAACAATGTTCTTAACCGCTACGCAGTGATATTTCATTTAAACCTAGCTGCTATTTTATGTTGAAAAAGTGCTTAGCTTTGTAATTTCTTTTTTTATTTTTTATTTACAAAAGAAAAAAAATGAGTTCAAAACTTGTCAACAAGAAAAACAGAAAAACTTGTTTTTGAAGTACAAATAATCTCCATGAAAACAGGCGAGAAAGTGTTTTAAAAAGTTGAGAGTACACCTCACAAATAAAATTTTGAGTTTCTTTTTCATTCCCACCTGCTGCTTACTAGCATCCTGATGTTTTTTTTATTACAACTCAATTTATGTTATCATTATATTAATATTTTTCAAAGAGAAATAATACTTCCTTTGTCTGTGTTTGTTAAAAAAAAAAGTCTTGTCAAATTTTCGTTCTTTTATTTATGTTTTCTATCCAAACAAAAATGATTATTTGATTCATTTCATATAATTTCGTTCATTTCTTTATATTCCGTTTCTATAGAAACTCGTTAAGTTTGATAAAAAAAAAAATATTTAATAATGGATGACTTTATTTAAATCGTGTACAGTCGCAATATTAAGATTCCATTGCTCTTTTAGTAAACTTCTTTGTTATTTGAAATTTATCTGTTCTTTTCTTTCAGTAATAATAATAATAATAAAATTAAAAAAAATTCAAAATTCTGTTCCTCCATTTTCACTTCAAATCTAAGTAAATTCGTGTTATTCTTATTTAAACTAATATTTGGGTACTCTTAACCAATAAGATTATTAATAAAATATCTCTTGGAATATTGCAAAGCTTTTATATTTCTTCAAAAAAGTTTACACAAATAATTTTAGTGATAAATAGGCTTAAAAATACTAGACTTAAAATAAGCGTAAATGTACTTGGCTTACTTATTAAATAATATATATTTTTTTTTCCCTTTCACGAAAATTCAATTTGTGCGAAATCATTCTTTTATATTTCTAAATAAAATAAAAATTTGAAAAAAAAATATTTGCTCCATTTATGCAATTAATAAATACTTAATTTAATTATTGGATAAGTTTTTCGTAATTTGTGGTAAGGACAGATTTTCAAATATTTTTGAAGGTAACTGAATATATTTTTTATTCTCTATGCAAAAATTTTAAATTTATTCAAAAGTCATTCTCCTAGATAATAAAAAAAAATCAAGTATTCAATAGTGCCTTGACATACATTCGCTTGTGTAAATCAATAAGATGGTTTAAAAAAAATTAAATTTTGAAAGTACGATTTCAAATGTGTTTTCGAATGAAGGATTCATATATTTTCCCAAAGTTGAGTATAATTTATGACTGAAATTGCTTTGATGTCAATTGTTTTTTTCGAAACGTTTTAACTCTTCAAGGTTCTAAATTTCACATTTTAAAACTGAAAAATAAATCATCAATTTTTAAGGCATTCAAAAACTTTTTTGAAACTCTCATGGTAATTTTACTTTCGTAGTGAATATTTAATTTGGCAAATAAAATTCTATAGCAATATTATTTTTTTACAGAGATAAAATTTAGAATAAATAAAGAAACATATATGTCAAAAATGTCCTTTCTTTATTTTTTGAATAAAATAATATGACATTGAAAAAGAAAAATTATTAATACGGACAATTTTGTAGGAATAAATTATTAATTTACTCTTTTAAAAAATACTTTCAAATTTATTATAAATTTATTGCATAGAACTTTTTAAAAAAATTTTTAATAAAAGCAACTCCAAACTGAAGAACAGGTGATTTAACTGTATTGAAAAGCTGAATAACAATAAAAATATATATTTAAACACCTGCTCCTCATCATGACGCAATTGCATTACAAAAGAAAACAGTCGTAGAATGTGGAACATGTTGCTATTTATTTACCTTTAAATTTCATGATCTCGACTACATGTTATTTGGTGTCCTTCCCCCCTCCCCCTTTTTTTCCTGTACCGTAATTTTTTTGCTCGCATTATTAAAAACAAAAAATTTCTTCAGGACTTAATAAAATAAAAAGGACAGAAATTATTAATGTTTTAAAACTTTTTAAAAACTAATTCTTCATGATCTATAAAATGCTGTAAAAAAAATGATTTATTATTTTTTACATAGAACTGTAGGAGAGGGTAGAATCTTACCAGTTAATGGTACATAAATAGTGATTAGATTGCAAGCTAATTCTTTGTGCTTTATGACTCCAATTTTTCATTTTTAAAATACTAGAAGCTGCCATATGAAAGAAAAAAAAGATATTTTTCAAATAAAAAAAAAACGTTTTCAAAAGTAATGAGTTACAGATTGATGAAAACTTATTTATTCAGTGAAATTTTAATTTCTATCATCATTAAAATGCATTTTTTTACACGGTTATTTACTGAATTAGTGAATTACTAGTATTTTGTATCAGTTAGTTTTATTTCATCTGCTTTTGTGGATAAAAATAAAATTATAAAATTAATAACATTACACGAAATGTCGATTACCTCTACTATTTTAATCATAATTACTAAATTTTTTCATGTTTTTCTCGTGTTAAAAATAGAGCTATTATTATTCATATATTAATACACTTTTTTAGTTATTTAAAAGAATTCGTAAATGATTTTTTATAAATTTCCAAAACAGTTGTGAACTGGCGAGAGAAGTTTCGAAATTCACTGAGAGATGGCGCTGCTTTTTCTACCTGCTTGTGGGATTTGCTACCAACAGAGTAAACCAAGGTCTTTTACCTCACCATAGATGCACTATGACCTTGTGATCCAATTGAGTTGTCGATTGAAGAAAAGGGAAGGAAGTTTCGTAATAAATATACGCCCTCTCAGATGATACCAAATAAACAAGACAACAAATCTATACATTTTCATCTTTACGACCGCCGTCATCATTCTTTTACTAAGTTGCATGATTTTTTTCATCTGATGAAAAAAAAATTAAATGAACTTACTTTATATCACAAATGCTGGTCAGACGATTTTGCCTGGATTATCTTACATCTGTTGAATACAAAGTTGTTGACTGAATACACGATATCAGGATGAAAGTATAAATACATTTATCACAGTTTAGAAAACTAAAGTTTGTAGCTCAATGAGTTTGCTAGTAAAAAAAAAATGTTTATATGTACGTGATGAAGTGGTACAATTTTGACCGTTTAGAAATATAAAGATTTACTGTAATCATAAGTTAAGAATTTGTACTAAGTTTTATTAAAACAAGTTATTTTTGAATTATGTACAAGTAATATAATAATAATATACATAACTAATTATTTTACACTTTTAATTAAAATATACCTTACGTCTTATCATCATTTCTTATAATTTCTTTATTAAATAGTGTGCAAAAATAAATAAATAAAATCATTGTTTTAACAGATAAGCGTTGTAAGTGGCATATGATAAATTTAAGTTTTTTGTCTTTCTTTGCATTTTAATAAAGGTGGGAAAGTGTCAATAAAGTTGTTGATTTAAAGTTTTTTGGTGGTGTTGATTTAAAGAAATTTTACCATCATATTGCTTATTTTATTATTAACTCGATAGGGACATTTAGATTCTTAGCATAGACAGATTAAATTGCTTTTTTAGTTCATGTGATCTGAATTTTAAGTAAAAACAAAAATTTAAAAGGTGAAATAACTTATTAAATGTTTTAAATAGTAATATAAAATCTGCTAAACAACTATATCGAAATAGATATTAATTTTATAAATTTTTATTTATTAACACATTATATATATGTATATTTATATAGCGACATAAACATTTAAATTATCAAATGTTTTTTTTTATTATTATTATTTTATTTTGTAGTTTAATACCAAATAGAGTCATAACTAGAATAAAATCTAAGAAATACATATAAGTTCTTCATTTATTATAAAAATGCTCATTAATTGATTGGTCATTAAGAATTGTAATCATTTTTAATTATCGATTATTCATCATTTAATTCAATGCTTCGGTTTTTTTTTTTTTTTCCGTATAAATATTTGATATTTAAAATGATCGTTAATTGATTGGTCATTGAAGGTTGTAATAATTTTTAATTGTCCATTATTCATCATTTAATTCAATCCTTCATTTTTTTTCTCGTATAAATATTTGATATTTAAAATGATCGTTAATTGATTGGTCATTGAAGGTTGTAATAATTTTTAATTGTCCATTATTCATCATTTAATTCAATCCTTCATTTTTTTTTTCTCGTATAAATATTTGATATTTAAAATGATCGTTAATTGATTGGTCATTGAAGGTTGTAATAATTTTTAATTGTCCATTATTCATCATTTAATTCAATAATTTTTTTTTCGTATAAATATTTGTTATTTAAAATGATCGTTAATTGATTGGTCATTAAGAGTTGTAATAATTTTCAATTGCCCATTATTCATCATTTAATTCAATCCTTCTTTTTTTTTTCGTATGAATATTTGATATTTAAAATGCTCATTAATTGATTGGTCATTGAGGGTTGTAATAATTTTTAACTGTCCATTATTCATCATTTAATTCAATCCTTTATTTTTTTTTGTGTAAATATTTCATATTTAAAATGCTCATTAATTGATTGGTCATTTAAAGTTGTAATAATTTTTTATCCATTATTCATTATTTAATTCAATTCTTCATTTTTTTTGTATAAATATTTGATATTTAAAATGTTAATTAATTAATTGGTCATTGAGGATTGTAATAATTTTTAATTGTCCATTATTCATCATTTAATTCAATCCTTCATTCTTTTTTCGTGTAAATATTTGAGGGCTCAATTTCTACTCCATCGATTCAAATGACTAGTGGAAGAACCAATAGATGACGGTGATCATCATAAAAGAGGGAAAAAACTCTATTTTTACCCCTTTTCTTCCGATGGCCTTTAAAATTCCCCAAATTCCTGTGGACCAAGCCCCCCAGTCCTATTGCAGCAACACCCTTCCACCAAAAAACAACACTTTTTCTTCCGCCATCAACTAGTTCTGTTTTCGCGGCCCACCAAAGAATGGAGCTCTTAACCTCAGAGACCTTGGGTGTGAACCCGGGAGAAACGAGTCGAGAACCCTTTCTTCCAAGACTCGTTCCCCGTTCGACAAGGAGCGGTCACTGCCCGATGCCTTAATGGGTGGACCCGACGTTGATATTTCATTTTCTTGTTACTACTACGGCTGGAATTTTCTTCCAACACTCTGTCACTTCCTGTGAGCCAACAAAATGACAATTTATCACCAGTTAGGAAGTGCAAGTGGTTAAAGAGATCTCGACATGCAATGACTGGCAAGACGTTTTTGTAGTTCCTGCCCATTTCTTTGTGATATTTTACGGCTTGATATTGATTGGGACACTTAAGTTTGATTTCTTCTTTCGTTTATTTTATGACGGCTTTTCGACTTCCTAGTATAAGATTCGTAATAAAGTGGCTGCACATCTGGGATGTTCATTGACATCTATGAAGTGTTTAGTTGATGTATCTCAGCTGTTCCATCCCTGCACCTCACAAAATTAATTCTAATAAAAAAGAATGATAGTGTGAGACAATTGTGGTAGTTACGGGTACGAGTCAGGAAGAAAAGGTTAAAACACAAATTCTTCCTATTTCTTTATGAAAGTTTAAATGACGTATGACCTATTTTTTATGAAGGTTTAAATGGCATCTCTTTCCAATTTTTTTTTTACGTTGACTTTTACATTTTACACTCATGTGTTTTGATATAATAAACGTACCACTTTGCTGTGACATTTAATGATATAATGAACTTATTTTATCATCTTTGAAACGGTATAGCTATATATTAATATATAGCTCATATCCATAAGACGGATCATTTACATTCATTATTCTTTTGATTTTTAATATCTATGTTATTCAATCAAAATTCATTTTAATAGCCATTTTATCTTACGTTATACTTCATTCATTGTATTGGCAATTCCGATGTATTACAGCAGTTGTGCATTTCCGTATCCTGTGTTATAACCAATTGCACGTAAAATAACTGACAAACAAGGACTATATTTTATACATTTGCCGCTTCGACATTTGATACGACAATTAGATTATAGAGTTCATTTTGTAATACTGAATATTCTATCTATTACTGTTGTGATCCATAATCTAGATAAATGACATAATGATTCAATATAGAATCATTTCCTCACTCTGACTTCAAGATACTAATCTGTCGTATTTAGAATAAACACTGCTTAAAAAAATGTAATTATTTTTTTATCAACTGCAAGAGAATTTCAAAATATTTGTATCGCAACGACTTCAACATGGTCGTTTCGAAACGAATGTTATATCCATTCATCAGCATTGATAGCATTATGTTTCTGAGTCAGAGATGGCCTATCGATATCGTAAATGCAAAGCAAAATGAATAGACATTCGTCTATTTGTCGTTGTATCATATGAACTGCGGAGCTGCAATAAGTACTGCCTATTGTATTTTTAAAAAATGCTTGTTTAAGTTTCTACAGCATATATCTCAGAAATATTGTTTTAATGATCCTTCTTTAAAATTTGGTGTGATTCTTTTATTAAGAACGTATCCAATTAAAAGAATCTACCTTATTCCATTCCTATAAAATTCTTAAATTTTCCTTCTTTCTTGGTTCATTTCATTCAATCTTTAAATAATAAATGCCTACCGATGCAAAATTAAGTACATAAATAAAGCAAAATAACATTTTGACAATACATTTTACTTATTTTGTACGTAAAATGTATGTACGTATGTACATTTTCTCACATTTTTTTAATGAAAGTAGTCAGCGTCTATGTGAAAGGTCGGATCTCGTTTTAGACAGATAAACGACTAAGATTTTTTTTTATTCCTAAGTCATATAATCATTTCCTGATTTATTTCATTCCAACTTTAAATGATAAATGTCTACCACAATACATATTACGTGGATTTCTCACATTTTTTTTAATGAAAGTAGTCAGTGTCTATGTGAAAGATCGGATCTCGTTTTAGATAGATAAACGACTAAGATTTTTTTTTATTCCTAAGTCATATAATCATTTCCTGATTTATTTCATTTCAACTTTAAATAATAAATGTCTACCAACGCAAAATTAAGTATATAAATAAAGAAAAACAGCAACCTGACAATACATATTACGTGCATCTCTCATATTTTTTAATGAAAGTAGTCAATGTCTATGTGAAAGATCGGATCTCGTTTTAGACAGACAAACGACTAAGTTTTTATTATTATTATTATTATTATTCCTAAGTCGTATAATCTTTTCTTGGTTCATTTCATTCCAACTTTAAATAATAAATATCTACCAACGCAAAATTAAGTACATAAATAAATAAAAATAACAACTTCACAATACATATTACGTGCATTTTTTTCATAATTTTTTAATGTAAATAGTCAGTGTCTATAGGAAAAATCGGATCTCGTTTTAGACAGACAAACGACTAAGTTTTTTTTTTTCCCCGTAAGTCATCGAGCATAAATTTTTTATCTGAACACTAAAATTAGCTTAATAAATAATAAAAGGTATCATTCCTTTCGCAACAGAGGCATTCTTTCAATTTCATTTTATTCATTAATTTTTTTTTGTTGGAAAAATAATTACATATTTTATTTACAATATAAAAGGAAAGTTTATATTAATACTACGTTTGAAAAATGTAATTATTATTTGGTTTTTGTTAAAAGATTGGTACTGATTGTATATTTCAATACAGAAATTTTCGACTCTCGGCCGACTTTGAACTTTTTAAAAGCAGTTAATATCAGAGCTGGAAGTGTAATTAAAAAAGAAATGGTGATGAAATCCGAAGAAAAAAAAATTAGTCTTCTAGAATTTGTAATCTAAGAAGTAATTCCCTAAAACTTTAACAATTATTTAACTTATTGTATTTTACTATTTATGGAGCAGAACTAAAAACACTTTTAATAGAATTTCATGTAAATTGCTTTGACCTGAAATATTTTTAGCCTTTGTTCATTGTATCTAAAATCCTTGAAATTTTTAGCTTTTGTACGTTTTTATACAATGCAACAAACAGTTTGAAAAAAAATGGATATATAATGAATAATAACAACAGCAAAAATGTCGTCTTTTAAATAACAACAAATATTATCTGAAACAAATCAGTTATGTCCAAAACTCATTTTGAATCTTTTTTTGGGGGAAAAAAAGAAGGGTTTTATACTACTTTACAAAATTAAGATTATTCTTTTGAGATATTTTTCCAAATTGCAGTTGTATAGCCTCCTTTTCTGAAGACTTTTAGTTAAGCTATGAAAATAATACTAGATTTAACTTGCTGCATCAATTTATTTCAACATGCGTGCAATTCGGTTAATTCCACTTTTGTAAGTTTCTTTCAAAACTGCTATTTTGTATTCCTTTTGTTGTAATTTGATTCAAAAGCGGTTCTTTTAAAATAATCACATTGCGAAAACAACGTCAAATATCTGAAATCGTATACTTTTCAAGAACACAGGTACATCCGGGTGGCTTATTGTATTTTTCTATTTTCGATATCGTATTTCAACTTGTGGTATATTTAATTTTCAGGTAATAAGAGATCTTAATTAAATATGTGCATTTTGGATATTGTGCAAAATGTTGCATAAATAACACCTTTTTTGTTACTTTATTTTATCATATAAACTTGAAGCATTTTTTTGGAATATTTTAATTAATACTTTTCTGGTTTATTGAAGAGAAAATATTTAAAATAATATATAATAATAATTGATATACTATCGCATTGATTAATGCAAATAATTTAACTAAAATTAAATTTTGTAGAAGATATTTTTTGCCGCAAACAAATGTATTTTTTATATTGTGAAGTTTTTATTTACAATTTTTATGGTTTTCATCATTATTTGATTAATGCAGATATAATAACGTAAAGAAAGCATACACATTTAAATAGAGAAGGAATTTATGTTTTATCAGTGGTCAATTTACTTAGTAGTTTTAAGTGTCTCTTTGAAAATGTTTAATTGGAACCATTTTAAAGATATTGAGGATATAAATAATAAGTGTTAAAATTATTTTCAAAAAAAAAAAAAAAAAAAAAAATCAGAAAATAACTATCACATATTGTCAAATATTTCATTGACAATATGTGATAGTTATTTTTTGATTTTTTATTAGATAGTTAGATGATAGTTATTTTCAGATTTTGATATATATATTATATATATATTTAAAATCGCATCGATTTTATTGTTGTGTTAAATGGTAACAGTTATCATTGATTACATCATAACCTATAACTAATTATAAAATTTATTTAAGAACATTTTGTACAACAAAATTGAGGCACTAACATTTTTGAATCTGAATTATCAATATAATATTATATAAGTTTGCAGTCATAAATATTCATATTTTATTTAAAAAACTGATCAAATAACAAATTTTGTATATTTTCATATTGTTTCATATTTTCTTTTTGTTAAAATGTCAAACAATTCATCTTTTTTTACCCTTACAAAAATGTAAATTGGAACAAATTCTGGCTATTAATAATATGAAATATCTATTATTAGAATTTTTCCATACTCCTTTTTCCTTATTTTTTACACACAAACTTATTATTAATGTATTAAATTAAAGTAATAATCTAACTAATTATTATTAGTAGAAGTTTAATTAAATGACTTTTCAAAACTTGCACCATCGTTTAATTTCGTCTGAAAATTCGACAAAAATTACTTCAACGACCAAATAACTTCCGCTTACTAAAATACATGACCTGTGTTGAATTGCCATCAGCATAATAAAGGCAGCGAAATCTTCTTGTATTCAGTCTTTGTCAGCCTAATATGTACGTTTGCAGACTTAAATCTGGTTACTTTATGTTAACTGTTGCGTCCAGACCTTTATTCTTCGCTGCAACCTTTACTGTTAATTCTTGTACCAGACCTTTGCTCTTGACTGCAATCCGTTTGTACGTGAAATGCACAGAAGAATTTCAACTACTTGAATTAAAATTGCGAAAAGGAATTTTTGAATGCCTTTTGGAATCCCCGCTGTGTAAATATGGAAAGGAAAAAAAAAATATTCTGGTATTGTTTGTGCTTGGGGAAAAATTTCGTGTTGAAAAGAAGAAAGAAAGTGTGGTAGAAACGCGAGACTATTCGTACATGTCACTTAATTCGTGACAGCAACATATGGATGTACGCTTGCCACTCAAAATATGACATCAGCGAAAGATGGAGGTTCAAGCACATGATACTTCTGCAATTTGTACATCCGGGTTCCTTGTTTTATATTTAAGAGACCAAAAACTAAAAATAACTTTTTTTAATTTCGTCAAGGTTTCTATACATTGGTCTCATTATGATGAAAACAATAAAATATTTTTATATGACGTCAATTCTAAAAATTTTTAAACGCAGACGAACCATCATTCTTAAAATAATAATAATAATAAGTAAAATAATAATAAAAATAAAGTCTTCAGTTAAAGACTTCTTTTTATTTATATGAATTCCTTTTTATTTAATTTAATATATTTTCCTTAGAAGATACCAGAAATCTTTCTGTTAGATCTGCATTATCACTTAAACAATAAAATCACTTTTATAAATTGTATCACTAGGGATAAAAAAAAAAAAAAACCCGGACATTTTTTTTTTTTCTATATTGATTATATCGTATTATATTATCTTTTGTATATTTATTTTCTGCGTGTTGTATCAGCTGCATAAATTTTGAAGTACTGTTCTTGTTTATTCAACAAATGGCCATGAGGAGAAATGGTTAATTAAGACCATGTGTATGAAATTTATATGCAAGGTTAAATTAAGATGGTGTACTTTAAAAAAAAAAAGAATAGTAGTAGACATAGTAATGATTTAAAATATGACGACGATCATTAAAAGTAATTTAAAACAAATTCAAAATGGTTCGAAATTATTAGAATGTACGGTATTGTAACTAACAGCAGTGTTTTCAATTAAGAAAACAATTTTACTTTAAAATTTAATTATTTAATTAAATTATTATTATTAAAATTATTATTGATATTAAATTTATTATTTAAATTAAAATTAATCCAATTGAAAAAATTTAATTTTATTTAATTAAAAAAAATTTGAAAATTTAATTAAAAAATTGTATAGCATAAGAACTAATAGTTAAACCAGCATTTCATTATTCTTAGTTGAAATTTTTAATACATCAGTTTACATAAGTTAGTTAAAAATTCAAGGATATTTATTATCGGGTAATTCAAGTATCGAATAATGACTTAAAATATGACGACAATCATTTAAAGTAATTTACTTAAAGCCAACTCACAATGGTTCGAAAATTTTAGAATGTACGGTATTGTAACTAACAGCAGTGTATTTATTTAAGAAAATAATTTTATTTAATTAAAATTTAAATAATATTAAAATTTTAAAAATTTGTAGAGCATAAGAACTCATTGTTAAATCAGCTTTTCATTATTCTTAGTTGAACTTTTTAATACATTAGTTAAATGTTCAAGTATAACTATTTTTTCTAAACTTATTAAAATAATTATTAATATTATCATTATATAATCTACTTATATTATAACATTTTAATACTTATAATTTAATGCTTATTATTATGAATTTATCAATACTGTTCATTTAGCATCTTAACGAACTTTTTAAACTATTTTCTTTTTAACTCACATTGGTAGAATATTTACTCGATGAAGTTCACAGTCATATTTATTCCCTCGATAGACGCAGCTGAAATAAAAAAAATCACCTGATGGCTTGCAGATGCATTTCATTGGATACCTCCTATCTCTTTATGGTTGCTTTATAAAAATATGGTTGCTTTATCACTTAGATCAGGGGTTCTCAATTTCTTTAGTCTAAGGGCCACATTGATTTCTCCACTAAATCCCAAAGGCAAGACCTAGCTAGCTAATCATACCAACATACTGTAGTTGTGAATTACACGCAAATTTTCATTTCGTAAGTATCCGGAAATGAATAATATAAACTTTTGAAACGCGAGTTGACAACTCAGCAATTGTTTAAGAAAGTAAATGCTGAGCAAAAAAGAGCAACTCGTGGTACGAACATTATTTTGACTTTCATAGCATCATGGCACGATCACTGCAGAAGATATTTTTAAAGAAGTTGAAAATGCTGTTCAGAAAAGCAATCTGCCCTCTTATTATTATGCTGTATGATTTATAGTATTTACATTGTAAATTTTACAATGTAATGACAATAAACTGTGGTGGGTTAGATTGATGGGGCTTGCAGGCCAATGTTGGACTGCTGGCCTTAGTATGGAGACTCTTGACTGAAGTGATGTAATGCACAGATGCACATACCGATTACAAGTTATACAGATTATAAGTTATTAACTTCTCTACTTATAAAACTTCATTAGATTTTCGAAAAAAAAAATATATATTTTACTAAAGGGAAAAAAAAATGATAAACAACAAAAATTAATCTTCTAAGCACATGTTAATATTAAAGATAATCGAACTTGACTCATGTTTTTAATGACGAATACTTAAGCAGGAAACATGCTTCTCTTGTATGATTTAGTATTATCAGTAGATAGTTTATGTTTTAGAATTATGAGTTATTAACTTATAAAAACTCACTGCATTTTCCAGAAAAAAAAAAAAAAAAAAACTTTACAAAGAAAAAAAACCTCATAAACAACATTTTTTTTTTTTCCCCTTTCCCTATAACTGAATAATCTTTTCCCTCCCACTTCACTGTTACAATGTGAAAATGAAGACATTCTGAGCAATGACTTTTAAATGAAATAGATTCGAATGAACCTGAAGTACCATTGAATGCTCGCATCCGGGTCTTTTAATCGCAAAATACGAGTCCGCACCTTCTTTTTTTTTTGCTTCTAATTTTTATCTTTTCCTTTCTCTTTCGTGTGTTGTGGGCTTGAGACGTAGGAGGGTCCCGAGGGTTACAGAGGGTAAAGGTAAAACTGTGAAAACTGCCTTCGATGAACTGACAGTTCACGCCATTTTGTTCACGGACATGTTTTCAGGGTTTGTTTTCTATAAAGTACACTAGCCCAGCGGCGTCATGCGCATGAGTCACTGAACACACACCCGCCTCGTGAAACAATGATTCGCCTTTCACGTAAATTAGACAGTTTGTTTTAATAATGAAGCAGATTTCGGCGTTAATTATATTCTTTGGAAAGAAAGAAGGCTGTGATAGAATAATAAAAAGGGTTGCATAAACAGCATGGTATAAAATATGTTTTTGTGAAAAGATTTAATTAATACGCAGAATGTCCGAGAATTGTTGAACACATTAAAAAATTATAAGGAATAGAAATAAAATATCTTAATTAGCTTACGAAGTAACTACTTGCTTGGTTGCTTGTAGATAGTTGCTTAGTTGTCAGTAGTTGTCTTAGTTGCTTAGACCTTAGTTGCTTGTGTCAAGGGATCTTAATCTAAGCGATACTGAAAATAAATGTGAAGAGTTATGTAAAATAAAAAAAATGGTTGCATAAACACCATCGTATAAAATATGTCCTTTGAAAAGATTTCCGAGAATTCTTGAACTTATTAAGAAATTATGTAAAAAAAATTGTAAGGGATAGAATTAAAATATCTTTACTAAATTACGAAATAACTACTTGGTTGCTTATAGATTCCTTAGTTGCTTGTGTCAAAGGATCTAAATCTAAATGGTACTCGATTTTATGTCATGTAATAACGAGCATATTATTATAAGTAATGGAATTTTAAATGAATACTCTTCAAACTTTAACTCCACTGGAGTTTTTCAGAGGAGAATTATTTGAAATAGTTGTCAATACTGCCAGCAAATATCTGAATTATGTAAAATAATAAAAATGGTTGTATAAACAGTATCGTATAAGATATGTATAATATACGTTCTTTGAAAAGATTTAATTAATATGCAAAATATCCGAGAATTCTTAAACACTTTACAAAATTATGTAAATAAACAACAACTTATATGAGATAGAAATAAAATATATTTACTAACTTACGTAGTAACTACTTGGTTGCTTGTAGATCCCTTGGTTGCTTGTGTGAAAGGATCTTAATCTAAGCGATACGCAATTTCATGTCATGTATTGACAAGCATATAATGAGTTATGGAATTCTAAATGAATACTCTTCAAATTTTAACTCCATTGGAGTTTCTGATGTGATGATTATGTGAAATAGTTGTCAATACTGACAGAAAACATCTGAAGAGTTACGGAGTTAATAACAACTTTTCAGTTCCTGCAAGAGGCCTGATAGACACAATCTTTCACATTACCACACATGAAAAAATATTCAATTCTAAATATTCAAATATTTAAAAAAAATGTTTTACTATTTTTATTTAATACAATTGCTATAGTTTTTTTAGTTCAATCGAATTTTGTGAAATAAATACTTATGAAAATTAAGAGAAATAATTTAAGACAACTTTGAATAGCAAATATTAAAATCTTGAGAGTAAACAATAAAATAAGTAAATATTATTTTAAAAAGCTACATAAAAATGTTGTAAAACATTTGTCAAAAAATTTTAAAGAATGTGTTTTAAATTGGGCAGAATGGTGTAAAGTTATTTTAAACTCATTGCTTTCTAATTATAATTCAAATCTCTCTTGTGATATCGAATTTTAAGAATTTCAGTATGAATTTTTGACTGGATAATAAATTAACTTTATAATTACACATATTTTAATAATTTTTTTTATTTTAAATTGTATTAAATAAATTATTATAATAATTGTTTCTGTTTTGTCAGTTTAAAAAAGTGTCTGTAGAAAAATCAATCAATTTATTATTTTATCCATATTACGAAGAATCAGCGATTCTTTCGTGGCGCCATCTGCCTTTCAAAGGAAGCACTATTTAATATATTTTTTTATTTTGTGTGAAAACATAATCTTATGATGTTGCTTTGGATAGATTAATAATTCTTTAAAAAGAAAATGATTTCAAGTTATTTTTGTAATATAGCTTTAAAGAAATTCACTTTCATTTTCTTTTATAACTGAACTATAATTTCAATGAATTTTTATCAGTAGAATGATTGTAGTTCAATTCATATTGATAATAAGGCCTAATAAGTTAATTAAATGATTTTAAATGATAGAAATACTTATTTTTGGTATCTCTAAACACAAACAATTAATTAAAAAATATTCTTTACAGTTATTTTGTTTTAAAACATAAACTTTTGTTTGGAAATTGATTATCGATAATTGACCAAATTTCGACCATCTAAAATTATATAGAGAATTAATTTTTTTTATAATTTCTGGCAAGTATGATTTAACTTATGTATTATTTATTACAGTCTGTGTTTTTCGGAGTTATTTACTCAAAAAAGATCGTTGATGTAAACTAAAATTTGAACAACACAATATATTTTAATGAAATAATTCTTTTTCTGACACTTTATAATAATACATATTTTTAAGAGCTTACATTCAACTACGGAATAAATAATACTATATTTAAATGTCATTAGTAGATTTAAAGGAAAGATTAATAAATTTTAAAAAAATACTTCCTAGGCAATGAAAAACAATCATTGTTTACAGCGTTCTTCGAATCTTGCTAAAAATGAACTAAGCCACTATATTCAACTTTTTGTTTTATTTTTATTCTATACAGAAAGTAACAAATAGCCCGTTCTATAATTTAATATAGTAGAGGAATGCAATGTATTATTTTTACAAGTTTATCGATCAAATATTGTTTTGAAAATTTCATAACTTTTCGGTTCAAAGTACCAACTGTTTCTCTATTAATTCATAACAAAGATAAATACAATTTCTTGTTATTTTCAGTTTCAAAATGAATATTTTAATTTTTTTTTATGTTGGTTGCAAGAATATAAACCTTTTTTGTTTATTCTTAATAAATTTTTTAATTCATTTGTTACATAAATTTAACAAATGTTAAGTAAGTTAACCTTATATAACTGGTAAAAAAATGTAGGATTTAACTCAAATTCTACACCTGATATTTAGATACTTTATTCTACAATAAGAGAACGCATTTGTTTTGAAGGTTGCCAACTCCTTGGGCGATAACAAAGCTTACAATAAAGAAACTCTCTGCCATTTGATTACTATCATTGCAAACCCTTTCGTTAAGTATGCAAAAGAAAATTTTCCAAGCATGCCGAGTGAGACCAGTATCGTTTAAGCATGCGCAATTTATTTAATTGTTATTAATGTGCAGTTGTCAAGTGAATCATCTCCCTTCAAGGAAATTGCAAGCCGAGCGACAGCTGTGAAATGCACGCTGAAGACAACTTCCAAAATGGACGACCACCGGGTGGCCTCAAGGTCATTGGGAAAAACTCGCAAAACGAAAATTCTTTAATTTATAGCACAGATAGAAATTCAAAATTGCAGTCGTTATCAGCACGGATGGAAAAATAAATTCTTGATAGAGTGAAAAAATCATATAAAAAAATTGTTTGTGTTTTTAAAGAAAAAGATTTAATGAGGTAAGTCAGCTGCAATTTTTACTTTTGCAAATTTTCTGATGAAACTTGGGTTGTTTGATTTTCCGTTTTTTAAAAAAATAAATTTAATTAAAAATTTAATTTATTTGTAGTGGTTTTATTTTTTATGAAATTCTATGGTTAGCTATTTATGTAAATAAAAAAAAAATTAGTTTTGAGTAATACAAAAAAGGGGGAAATTAAAAAAAAAAAAAAATGGAATGGAATGGGGGAAAGAGGGAAAAAAATCTACTAATATTTTTTTTTGTTTGTGGATCTATCTATCTATATACATACATACATATATATATATATATATGGATATATAATAAAACAACAAAACTATATAACATAGTTGTATGATGTATATAATTATATTTTAAGGTAGCAAGTTAAGAGCTCTACTACTGCTCTTATATTATACCTTCCGCCACTCTTTCTTAACTGATTGCATATTTTATGTTAGAAACATTCCTCAAGTTGCCCTTTGAAGAAAAGAAATATTTATTTATTTATTATTATTATTTATTTATTTTATTTTTTTGAAACAATGTAGTTCCTACTTCATACATCCATATGTAACCATTCTACCGAAACATGTCCAGTGCTTTTTAAAAAAACACAAAACACATAAACCACGCACAAGTTTATAATATCCTATAATTTTATTAAAAAGAATAAAGGTCATAAGAAATTTTTTTTCAAGAATTCAGGTAAATATAATCTTTAAATAAAATATTATGTTAAATTTTCTTTTTATTACAAATATATAAATATTAAAAAAAGTTTTTATTAAGACTAAATCAATATATAATTTATTTTATTATGAAGGATATTGAACCTCTGAAACACCATTCTGCAATTTAAAAAGATTAAGGGTACAATTTAATTTTTAAAATAAATATTATGACCCATTTTATCTGTTTTCTTTTTAAATGAACACAATAGAAAATTTTCAGCTGTAAACCAAATAACAATGCTTTTGTTTTTTTAATGAAGGAAAATCCTTACATGTTTAATAACCTCTAATTTATAACAATGTACTGGATGATAAAAATCGTGACATTTACTTTATCTATCGCTTTTCTTCCATTCCATTCTATTTATCAGTTCCCTATCAAAGCAAGGAATCGTTTGATATTGGAGATGATCGACAAGTTCTGTCAGTTTGTCAGGATACACCTGCTTTGCTCTAGGCCTTAATACTTGTTCGATTCAAACGTAGTTTAATTCGACGTGATTCCCCTCCCCCGTCTACATTCTTATTCTCTTTACTTAAATTTTTTCTTTAGTTCATTGCTGAGGTTTTTGACCTTATATACTTCCACTGACTTAACTTTCTTTCTGATTTTATTCATCTGGTATCAATGAATGCAGTGGTTCTTTAGAATTATATAGTCAACCTTTTAGCGATGGGGATCTCTTAATATATACAAAAATAATAAGACTGCCACTGGAAAGCAAATATTTTATTGTCCTTTAATAAATCTCTGGTGATACAACACGTTGATTAATATCACTCACAGTCAGACAAGAGTGATGTCTCTATCATTCAGATAAATATGGCATATATTTTTGTAGTATATTTTTTTTTGCATAATTTAAAGGTATCTCTCAATATACAAAAGAAAAAATAATTATACACTATTTTTTTTCTAACTTAATATATTATTTCAAAGAAACAAATAACTGGTTAGTTACACTTCACATATGCTATAGGCGAAAATTATTATTTAAGATTAGAACAAACTATTTGATTGAATAAAACTGATGAAGACATTGTTAAATTTTGGGAAAACTTGATTTAGAAATAAAAATTCTGGATATGAAAGTTTTAGGGTGGCCTGATTGATCAAGAATGAATAACTTCCTAAATGAAAGAGTTATAGAAGAAATATTAAGAGACGGATAAAAAAGTATTGCAAAAAATTTGAAGCAAGTATTATCAAAGATTTCATAAATTCGAAATTGTTGATCAATTCGCAAGTCGAAAAACAAATTCGAAGAACAGCCACATACTATCCCTCTATGTGATATATACAGAGAGAGAAATAGAGATCAATTATACATCATAGAACATAGAATGAAAAAAAAACTATTTCTTTTCTCAATATATAATCATATGATTTCACCATTGAATATCAAAATCGGGATTGAAACAATTGTAATTTGCAGTGGAATACTGGTGGCCTGTCTCTCGCTAAATTTCAAGAAATTAAGAAGATTTGTGTAGAGAAGGATGTTGATGTTCTGGTAATCCTAGAGGCAAATATCACAGAAAAAACAAAAATAAAACAAGATAGCAAGTTCCTTAATGAAAATGGTAAATACATCATTTTCCAGTGGATTCCACCACATGTTGGAATTGATAAAAACGAAAGGGCAAATCTTCTGACAAAAAAAGGAACAGAAGAATTTCCTGGACAGTGTTCTATCCCTCTTGACTCTTTTAGGAGAACTATACGGGACAAAATTAAGTCATAGTATATTAGTGAACTATATTAGTGAACAAGTATATTAGTGAGTATATTAGTTAAGTATATTAGTGTATATTAGTGAAAGTAGTTATTAAGAAAGAAAGTATTAAGTATATTAGTGAACACTAAAGGAAAAGTCTGGCATGACTTGGAAAAAGTTTAGAAAAAAAACTAGCTAAGAAGCTGTTGCCAATTTTAGATTAAGAACTGGACACGACTTCCTGGCCGAACATCTGGCTAAAATAGGGATTGTGAACTTTGATATATGTGTTTTATGTAAAACAGAGATAAATAAATAAATGAGGTCCATCCACTTGTTTGTTCGGTACTGCACTTTTCTAACTTACAACAGAATGATATTTGTGTACTCTTTACTGGAAGGCCAGAGAAAACATGCCCTGACCCCAAGAGCTTTTATTATGATGCTTCTAGGCATTTTAATTTTTATCCTTAGGACATTTAATTGTTTCTAACTGTTTTTAAGGCTTTTGATCGTTTTTGTTAAGAATATCTGGTCTTTTCCCTTTGTAATTTTGGTTTCTTTATATATTCGTTTTGTTTCTACGGTAAGTAGCCAAATTTGTATGGGTTGCGTTCTGGTTAACAACAACAACGACAACAACAATAGTAATTATAAAAGTATTCTTTTTAAAAATTATTTTTCATTTACAATTGTGCAAATCTTGACTTTAAAAAACCCTATTATCATCAAAAAAAGTAAATAAATAAATAAAATATTTATGCACTGGATTTATGATTAAAAAGGAATTTTAACATGAGATTTATTTCTTAATGCAACAGAAATCACAGCATGTTAAAAGCAATTTAAGAAAAAAATTTCAATTAAAAATATAATAATATAGCTCTTATTATTAAAGGTTAAAAGGAGTATATTATCATTAATAATAAATATAATACTCATATTATAATATTTAAAAAATATTGATTTGATTTTTAAAACATTTTAAAAACTTGAGTGACTAAATTTCGTATAATCTAGTAATTTTTTTAAAATGTTTAATGTTTCAGAATTTGATATTGAACCAATTTAAATTCTTATGAATAAATATAAAAAAGAATAAATATATATATCATATGCTTAATCCATATATATATATATATATATATATGTATATATATCATATGCTCAATCCATATATATACATATCATATGCTTCTTAAGATGTGTATATGTGCGGGAATTTATCATACAAAAAGAAATATATTATCTAAGATTTTAATAAATTTAAGAACAGTATTATGGTAACAGTAATTATCTATAATTATTCGAAGACTTAATTGAGTTGAGTTCAACGCTCGACTACCTTATGAAATTTTTTCTACATGTCAAATTTGAATATAGCCTTTTTTTTACGTGATAAAAGGTCTTCATTTCTTTATCGATCACATGACAAACTCTTATCTAAAACAGAAAAACCCATCTAATACTAAAAAGAGCGCATTAAAGTTATCGTAAAAACTTCAGGGTCAAACAAAAGGTCATCTATGTTTGAAAATGGCTGGACTTCCGTGACAAAAATGACCCAAATAAACAGATGACCATTTTTCAACACTCTTACGACATTGTTGAGCAGTATATTCTTCTACTCAGATTTGAATAACATGGGAAAACCACGCTGCTGTCTTTTTTTAATAGGCCCCGATAAGACAGTTTTTTTATTTTTGGTATACGGTGAATTACTTTCCGCCTCCTTTTTGAGATAGTCTGTAGTATACGGTCGATGTGTGCAAACTTTTGACCTATCT
Source organism: Caerostris darwini (assembly GCA_021605075.1). NCBI lineage: Eukaryota > Metazoa > Arthropoda > Arachnida > Araneae > Araneidae > Caerostris > Caerostris darwini. Next base: position 28,235 of record BPLQ01012557.1, on the reverse strand, counting down.
ATCCGTGTCTTTTTGTGGATTTCTCTCTCTCTTTCTCTCCTTATTCTTATAGTTTCCTTTTTTTTTTTTTTTTTTTCTTCGGATGAGAAACCCAAAATGAAATCTATCCATTTGTGTTTCAGTAATCTAACAATACCGTTCGTTTTTCTTGAAGTTTAGAACATTTTTATTTTTATTGTCCAGTTTCCTCTTTTTTTTGAGGTTTTTTTTTTTTTTTTTTTTTTTTTTTTTTTGGTAATTATATGTGTACGACGATGGTGGGCAAACTTTTGACCTATCACTTTTTGTCTTCTTGGCTTTTTTAGCTCTGTCTTTTTGGTTTGTTTAGTTGTTGTTGGGTTTTTTTTTTTAAAGGGAAAACCAAAATGAAATCTTTCTGTTTGTATTTTGAAACTGTAACGATACAAGTTATCTGTTTTTCTCGGATTCTGATAACTTTTTTTTATTTTTTTTATTTCTAGAATATTTCTTTTGTTACATTGTATTTGCATGAATCATGTTTTTGATAGTGTTGTAAACTTTTGACCTGCCTATTTTTGTCTTTCCATTGATTTTTTTTATTTTCTCTTTTATTAAAGTCGTTATGAAATCTATGTATCGATAATCTAACTATTGATTGGTTATTTTCCGATAATTTTTTATACTCGTTTTTTACTTGGTAATTTTGTTTATTTTTTATTATAAAAAACAGTGTTTAATAGAGAAATTAGTTATTTTTTTTAATAAATTTGAATCATGACTTTCACTGGCAGTATTTAGCAATAAATATACTATATTTTAGCAGATGTTATTAATATTTTGAAATTAAATATAATAAAAATTTATTAATAGTAGTATTATTTTAAATTTTATCAGAAGTTATTCCAGAAATCTGGTAGGTCATTTTTTTTTTTTAATGTAAGATCAAATTAAATAGACATTAATGGGCTGTGTTCGATTTAAGGATTTATGAAATATAGAATATACTTTATCTATATTCTGTAATTTCATTATATTAACTAAAATTATATTCTGTAAAACAAAAAGAGGTAGTATATTGTTAAATTAAGCCTATAATTTATGTTTTTACAAGAATACTGAACATAATTATTCAATTTATTTAATTAAATTAGTACACATTGGAATTGACTTAACACAATTTAAATTAGTACACATTGTTTAATTAGTACACATTTGAAATGGTGTGCTGTTATTCTAGCGAACATACACCATGTATTCAAAAAGTTGCGAGACTGATCTCACACTGATCATATAACACAAAGGATATACCAGCATTTGATATTAACCTTCTACATAATCTCCTCCTGTACCCTTCCGGTGTTTGGGGTAGTGAATTTATAATTATGTTTATGCTAGATTAGCCTTTGCCACTAGGGCAACTTAAAAAAATGTTTAGGACAATAAATAATTAAATAAAGTAAAATAAATAAATAAAAAATGGGAAGTTAAGTTTGCGATAGAAGGGAGACATCGAACCGTCGTGGTGGGATCATGATGGCAAGCTGTTGAAGCATTTTTTGGGTTGAGAATAGTTTAAGTCACTGAGAATATTCATCAATGATGTTGAACTAGTTAAGGTTAGCCGATATGGTAATTAAGCAAGGGTTGATGTGTTGTTGAAGTTTTCCATACTATAGTCATAGCTGGTGTTTGCCTAGGTTAGTTGAAATTGTAATTATGATCAACAAATGTGTTGTTGAATTTAAAGTTTGTGTTGAAGTTTCTTTACTCCTCCCAATTCAATACAATGATTGGAACGAGTGTACAGGTTCGTAAACGCCTTCTGGAACTCCTTCACACCAACGTTATTGAGTTCGGATGTCACAGTCGCTTCAATCTACTCGTACCACTGCCCTTTTATCTTCAATTTCAACTTGGGAAATAAAAAATAAACCGGGAGAACAGATCTGGTGAGTATAGGGGTGGTTGAAGCACAAAACCTGCCTTTTCGGCAAAAATTGCTGCTCAAGAATGGTTTTGTGTGACGTTTCATTGATGTGCAAGAGTCACCAATTTCCACTGACCAGCAAACAGGGTTCACATTCCGAATTCGTTTCAAACGACGATCTAGAAGATCTTTGTAGAATGCACCTGTCACAATGAAACCTTGACGACGAAATCCTCTATGTATGATACCTCGACTGTCAAAGAAGGTGATCAGCATGGTTTAATTTTTTGATTTTGAAGCATGAAGACTCTTTTTCAGACTTGTCCACTCAGCACTTTGGCGTTTTGTCTCCATATCCTACTCAAGACACCAAGTCTTAAAAACGCTTTGTAAAAAAGTTGGTTCCTGATTAGTTACGACAATCAATTCTTTATAGCGCGGCATGTGAGACCCGATTTGGTGGGCATTGGAAATTGGTGCCTCTTGCACGACAATGCACCGTCTCACAAGTCTATTCTTGTGCAAAAATTTTTGGCAAGAAGGCAGGTTGTGTGCTTTAACCACTGTTCGTTCTCACCAGATCTGTATCCTAGGACTATTTTTTATTTCCCAAGTTGAAATTGAAGATGAAGGGGCAGCGGCACGAGTAGATAGAGAAGATTGAAGCCGCTATGCCATCGGAATTCAGTAATTTTTAAGTTGAGGCATTCCAGAAGACGTTATACACTCGTTCCAAGCGTTTTATTTGAATTTGGAGGAGACTATGTAAAAGCTTAATATCAAATGTAAGTATATCCTCTCTCTTACTTGGTCCATGGGCTGTCAGACCCGGAACTTTTTGAATACACTCTATATTCTTCTGAAAAGGTGTGTGTTAGTGTTTCATGCAATGTAAATTACTATCGTTTATTATTTTATACAATCAAAAGTGGAAGTTATTTGAATTTTTATGTGGTTATATTTTATCCAATGGCTACATTCGTTTATGTAAATAGTACAGAAAAAATAATAATATAGATGCATTAGATTATGTTAGACTGCCCCTTAGTTATTTCTTTCAGGTTTACTACGTGAATTCTAGTAAAATGGAAAGGATGAAGAATTAAGTACAAAAAATTAGTAGATCGCTAGGCTTTTTTTTTTTTTTTTGAATAATTGGATAAACAAATATACTCAAATAAATTTAAAATGTTTACCTATAAAAAAGTCTTTATAATGGGATATGTTTTTCTTGCATTTGAAATGATTTAAAATATTGATGGATAATTAAATATCGTATGATTATTATAACTTGTGAAATCTTAGTTTGTTGGTACAAGTGGAAGCGCTGAAAATATACCCTATCGTTAGATTTTTTTTCAGTTAGAAACGGAAATATATGTTACATATGAAAAATTGAGAATCTTTTACTGCAAAAATTTATAGCAAAAACTTTAAATTATTTATTCTTGCATTCTGATTCATTTGAGTACTCACAAGTACTCACAATCCTTTGTCATTAAAGTTCCTTAAGCCGAAATATAGATGAAGAATTATCATTATCAGAAAGTATGATTTGAGTAGTCCCAATCCTTTGTCATTGAAGTTCCTTAAACCGAAATATAGATGAAGAACTATCAGAAAGCTATCCGTTTATCCCATATGTCGGGTAGTTTGTGAATTTTAGAAGTAAACTTTCTACGTACATATGTAAAATTTTCGTTCTAAGTATTTAGTGTCTATAAAATTTTCGTATGTTGCAGTAAAATGGAAAGGAAGAAGGAATTCACTGATAAAATATCATTATATTTTTTGGAATAATTTTGTTAAATAAGCACTTAAATTTGTGCTATAAATAAAAGTAATGTAAAAAAAAAAAAAAAAAAAAAAAATGGAAAATCTTTATTTGAAAAATGATATTTAAGTCTGTTATTTTTTCTTACATCCTGATCGAATACTGATAGTAACTAACCTATTTCGTGAAGTTCTTCTAACCGAAATATAGACCTCCTACTAGTTATTTCACCTGCCTTTGAACCTAACTCTGACATGGACGAAGAAAAAATGACTTTTGCCCCCTTCTACTTTCTGTTCTATCCCGCCCATACAAGAAAAAAAAATGTCATTGATTGGTCTCAATTCAAAAATTCTAATTGGTCGCCTTTATCACTTTTTTATTTTCACCATGTATTGTACATATTTACTGCTGCATTATACCGGAGCAGTGTTGTATGCTAAGACCAGGTAATGCAACCACCCTAAATTTTCTACCCCCTATCCCATGAAACCTGTTACCCTAACTACCAACCAGGTTGAACTCGTCCTGTGATCTGATTGGTGGAGTGGCTACAGAGCGCGAGTTTCAGGTGTAAGTAACTGAGGTGAGTTTCTCAGTTGTCATTCGAAAGTTACTTTGTTGTTTATGAAGTCGTTAGGGCCGTTCTTGTTTTTTGAGGTTCGGAGAAAGTGTTTACGGTGGTGTTTCATTTATACAAATTGTTGTTGCTGTTGTTTTAAAATCATCTTACGCGATACGTTTTGGAAATTTGTGAATGCACCGGAATTTTGTGCATTTTTATGTTTGCAGTGAAAACGAATACGATATTGACTCTTCGAAGTGTTCATAAATATGGATAAAAATTCTTTTTCATCTGTGAAAAAAGCTGTCGTTCGATACTTGTCTGATAGGTAAGAGAAGTTTGAATATTTTATCAATGTTTTGTGTGCTTTGTTCAGTGTTTTGCATTAAAAACGAATTATTTGAATGATTGGTCTATGGATTATATCCCGCTGAGGATTACAGTCAGGAAACTACAGTATTTATTTAAGTTTTTGTTAATATTGTAGTTGTTGCTATGAAAGGTTATGGAATGACTTTTGACTTTTTTGTTAATTGCTTTATGTAACGTTTCTAACAGTATACTAATATTTGTATCATATATGTATTCAGATAATGAAAGTTAAACAAGGTATTACTTTTATATTTTATGAATTTTTACTTATCTTTTTGCTTTTTATTTATAGATTGTCTCATGATTTTGAATAAAATGTTCGTATCCGAATAAATTATGAAAAAAATTATATTTATTATAATTCATTCAATTTTTGCTCTTTGGTTCCATTGAGTCTAAATTTATGAATATAACTATTAAGAATACGAAGTAATTAACATCACACACAAAATTATCAGAAATTCAAGGTGTAATAAAAAAGTGTTGGTTGAAATTTTGAAAAATAGCGTTTGATTTTCAACTTATTTAGTTATTATAAAATTTTCAAAATGTTTGAAAATCATCAGTCATATTTAATATTTTAACACTTACTGGACATCTGACCCATGAAAGCCATAATTCACTGTTAAGCCAAAAAGAGAAATGTTTTTTATTTTTGAATTTAAATGAAATACAGAAATGGCATTTTGCAAATAAACATTGATTCTGATATTCAGTTGATTGATACCATTGATTCTGATATTCAGTTGATTGATACCATTGATTCTGATATTCAGTTGATTGATACCATTGATTCTGATATTCAGTTGATTGATACCATTGATTCTGATATTCAGTTGATTAATAACATTGATTCTGATATTCAGTTGATTGATAACATTGATTCTGATATTCATCCGTAGACAATTTGTATCTGTTCCCTTTTTTCTTTATCAATAAAGTTTTGTTTTTCTATTCGTGGTTGAGATAAGATCTTCAACATCAAAATAATATAAAAAATAATAAATATAATGTTCTGAAAATTGTCAGAGAAATATATAAATGATAAAAACGAAAAGTATTATTGGTAGCATTTCATACATTTTAGCATTTCGTGCATTTTTTACCACATGTCATAAAAATATGCCTATTAATATTCAATAATATCAATTGCCTCATAAACTTTTGCCTTAGTTATTAAAAAAAAAAAAAAAAAGAAAAAGAAATGTCAAGCAAGTGTTAAAAGTGTAAATAAAAGAACAATCTAAAAAATTTACTAATAATTTTTATTTGAAAAATTATGTTTTTAATATAAGAAGGGCGGTGGATTTTTGAACTGGAAAGCACAACTGAAAATTTGTTTTGGAAATTTTTTTCTAAGTATTGACAATGAGGTTTAAAACCTCCTGGATGAAATTAAATATTCTACTATTCTTAAAAACAGCTTCTGATTTCTACTGTTTATTTTAGTATGATCTGTGTTTATTTTGCAAAACTCTATCTGATTAAAATTCTTCCTGTCATCTGCCGATATGTTTTCATCATAAATACCATTCGGTAACAAAATAAACACTTCTTAAATTTTATTTTATACTGCGTATCGTATTCAAAATAAAGCCAACTTTTATTTTTTTCATTTGCATAGGGAAAAAAATCATTTGTTTAAATCGTATTAGATATTATGCAAAATCTATTTATAGAAATTTTGACTATGTAAGTTGAGATTATAATATTTATTACATCTTTTTCTGTATTTAATCTCTGATTAATTTGACTGTAAAAATTCTTTTTTAGGAGATTAATTTGCAGTTTCAGATTTAGTTACAAATGCTAAAAGTTTAAAATCTAATTGAATCTAGATTTTTGAATTGGAAAACACAATTGAAAACTTGTTTTAGATTTTTTGAAGTTTTGACAATGAGTTTTAAAACTGTCTTGATGAGAATAAATATTCTACTATTCTTAAACAGTAGAAATAAAAAGCTGTTTTTATTTTGGTATGATTTGTGTTTATTTTGCAAAACACTATCTGATTAAAATTCCTTCTGTCATCTACCGATATTTTTTCATCATAAATACCATTCGGTAACAAAATAAACACGTCTTAAATTTTATTTTATATTGCGTATCGTCTATTCAAAATATAAACTAAATTTTTTTTTTTTTTTTTTCATTTGTATCGAAAAAAAAAAAATCATTTGTGTAAATCGTATTAGATATTATGCAAAATCAATTTATCAAAATTTTGACTATTTCAGTTGTGATTATAATATTTATTTCATCTTTTTTTGTATTTAATCTCTGATTAATTTGACTGTAAAAATTCTTTTTTAGGAGATTAATTTGCAGTTTCAGATTTAGTTACAAATGCTAAAAGTTTAATATCTAATTGAATCTAGATTTTTGAATTGGAAAACACAATTTAAAACTTGTTTTAGATTTTTTGAAGTTTTGACAATGAGTTTTAAAACTGTCTTGATGAGAATAAATATTCTACTATTCTTAAACAGTAGAAATAAGAAGCTGTTTTTATTTTGGTATGATTTGTGTTTATTTTGCAAAACTCTATCTGATTAAAATTCCTTCTGTCATCTACCGATATTTTTTCATCATAAATACCATTCGGTAACAAAATAAACACTTCTTAAATTTTATTTTATACTGCGTATCGTCTATTCAAAATATAAACTAAACTTTTTTTTTTTCCATTTGTATCTAAAAAAAAAATCATTTGTTTAAATCGTATTAGATATTATGCAAAATCGATTTATAGAAATTTTGACTATGTAAGTTGAGATTATAATATTTATTTAATGCTTTTTTTGTATTTAATCTCTGATTAATTTGATTGTTTAAATTCTTTTTCAAGAGATTAATTCACAGCATAAAACACGGTTAGTTATAAATGCCGCAAGTTTAAAATCTAAAAATTTGATGTCTGTCAAAAATATTGTAGCTTTTAATTTTATCGTCGCTATGCTATGACATTAATGCAAATGAAATATTTTATTAAGAAATTGTACTGCCGAAGTTAAACTACCTAAAACTACTAAAAACATTTGGAAAATCAGCGTTAGAGATTGAACTAGTGTTGTTTACTTTAAACAAATTCTTAAAAAATATTTAAAATGATTTTTGACTCTGAGTGGAATCAAAAATCCAGATATCTTGAACCGGAGTTGTATGCTACCCATGTTTTCAGGTAGTGTTTCAGTCTAAAATTATTAATCAGTAATTTTTTTCTGGTTCTACAATTTTCATGCAGTTTGTATGTAATTCACTTGTTTGATGAAAGTTTTGAGCCGTGAAAAAATGATATGTTGATCCATGTTGAGTACGATATGTTGATGGTGATCCATGCTGAGAACTCATGTTGTACCATGTTGAGTACGATATGTTGATTCATGCTGAGTACTCATGCTGTGCCATGTTGATTCATGTTGAGTACGATATGTTGTACCATGTTGAGTCCGATATGTTGATTCATGTTGAGTACTATATGTTGTACCATGTTGAGTCCGATACGTTGATTCATGTTGAGTACGATATGTTGTACCATGTGGAGTACGATATGTTGATCCATGTTGAGTACTCATGTTTTACCATGTCGAGTACGATATGTTGATCCATGTTGAGTACGATATGTTGATTCATGTTGAATACTCATGTTGTACCATGTTGAGTACGGTATTTTTAGATTCAGATTAGACCGTTATTTATCACGTGTTTTTTTCTTTCTTTCTGTTTTCATTTTTTCTTTCTTTCTTTTTTTCAATTTGATTGAAGCGTTCCTTACTTTCCATCATCCTGATTTTCTTGTGGCAAAAAATCCGTTGATGTATACGGTTATCAATGCCACCAGCAATCAACTGGCATCTGTAATAAAATCTTGGATAAAGCAGTTAGAAGCAGAGGTCGCCCCTTCGATAACATGTCAGGATCTTAAAAGAAAAAGAAAATTCTAGCTAGTTATATCCGGGTTCAAACCGTCTTCTCAAAACCCTCTGCACATTTCTCTTGTACACACCTTTTTTTCTTTAAAAAAAAACTTTTTCTTTCTTTTAGCTTTCTCTGTCTCACACTCAGGAAAAATGAGCAAGAACAGAAAAGGAAAGCACAAGAAAAAAAAAAAAGTACTTAAAAATCCCAGATTTTCCCTTTCCAAAGAACACCGCCTGTCTGTCACTAGCTATTTGCCGTCATCTTGTGGTGAAATATGGAACACTTCGTAATTCCACCGTCTTTTGTCCCAGTTCTTTTCTTCTTTTTTAATGATACGAATGTAGTGTACATAATAAAGGCACCTAGACTTTTCATGATCTGCTTTCGGCTACTTTTCTTTTATGCCCGGAATTCTGTGTAAAATTGTTCCTAAAGAGTATCTGTTATTATAGGTCTTTGCGCAACCGAGCTTGTTCTGAGGCATGGAACAGTTAATCCGCTGCATATCACAGAACCCCTCTAGAGAAATTTATATGCTCACACATGTTTTTGCGGCCTGTATGGTGAACCTTTTTCTAATAAACTTTAGTTTCAGGAATTCCTGTTATTTCTTTGGAGGGGATGGAGCTGTTGGGGTTATAAATTTCTGATGGATTATGTGATATTTATAATTCTTTCATGAATTGATGATAATGCGCAACTCTGCTATAATAATTCATTTGGTATATTTCTAACTTCTGAATTTTATTTCACAGCATAAAACGTGGATTTCATGCATTTTTAAGGCATCTATTAGAGATTATTACTAACAATAAAGTATATTATGTTATATTACGAATTTTGAACTATATTACGAATAAAGTATATTATGCTATATTACGAATAAAGCATGTTATGTAATATTACGAATTTTGAACTATATTACGAATAAAGTATATTATGTAATATTACGATTTTTGAACTGTTCGATTTATACGAATTGGGAAAGACCAAATTTTTTTTAATTAAATTGATTACACTTGACTTACATTTTAAAACTAACCAAGTTATGAAAATGGGGATGATATTAAAGGCAGATACTTTATTTTAACTCTCAAAGAATTTTTATTGGATTGAGCTTGAAAAATCTCTCTTCAGTCAAAAATTTTACTGATATCTTATTTTTTTTAAATATTAATAATGTTTCTATGTGGTGTTTAATTTTTTATAGATACCTTTATACAGCAGATTTAGAAGGAAGAAAAAAAAAGAATTTATGAGATTTGTTAGATTAGTAGTTTCCCATATTCCACTTTTTACTTTTTTTTATTAAGAAATGTATTGACTAATTGAGAAGATAAATTAAAATTGTTATGTTATATCCTTATCACTATTCTTTAAATAATTGTTGATGATTTAACCAACAATATTTCTATATTTTAAGACATCCTTTTTTTCAATTATTCTTTGAATATTTTAAACAAAAACACTGTAATTGTAAAGCTGTTTCTAACTGTGTAAAAAACAAAATCTGCGTCATTTTAATTTAATTTTATGTTACACTTGAATTAATTTGGTAATTCATTAACCAAATAATATAAGATATATATCTATTTTTCTGTTTGAAAACGAAGGCTATTACTGAAGTGGTTATTTTTTGATTAATTGCAAAAGGTATCACCTAAATACTACGTGTGATACTTTTGGTTTGTTTATTTGTTTGACTTATATTGATTAACTGTTTCTGTTATTCCACTTATTTATACGTAGATGACATCCATTAAGATAAATGCCTTTTTTTAATAATAATAATTCATAAACCAACAAAAAAAAACTCTATAGACTTTTATTTCTTAAAAGTGAGAGGTTATGGCCCTCAGCATTTTAGACTAATGCTAATTAGCTGTTCGACAGACCATGATTTTGTACCAGTTTGCTTGATACTTACCATTCGATATTGAAAGAGACAAACTATTATTATATAAGACCTATAATTTTACGAAATGGTTTTTTAGGTCGAATATGAAAAGATGTTTTGTCTAAATTTCATTCAGTACCGTTGTTAATGTTTAATAATTTTCTAGTGGTGAGCCGGTTTTTCTTATAGGAACAGCAATAAAAATGTCATAAATGTGCTCTGATTTAAAAAACCTGTTTTCTCTATTGAAACAACCGTATTGTTTTCGATTCTGATATACTTTCTCTTGAATGATCTTTTTTATAAAGAACATTTTGACGATCGTTTTAATAGCTCTTCGGAGGAAAAACAAAACCGCAGATATATCATCTGCCCACCAAGTAGATGATACATCTGCTGCAGTAGTAGTGTGCTCTTAAAATATACAGGCTTGTGAAATCTCTCCGTTGGTGAACAATTTCTACAACAATCACTCGCATGTTTTTTGTTGTTTGTGCACGACTGTTTGAGATTTTTCAACTTAATGTACTCGACCATAAAGGATTATCATTGTTATCTTGATTTCAATTCTCAACTGTGACAACAAAGAATTATAATAATTAGAAAAATTTCCTAAATACAGTAATCAAAAGTTAATGATTATAATTTATATCAAGAGACGTTCATAAAATTTATTATAAAAATATGGATGCATATCTTTATTGTAAATAGAATTGTTTGCCAACAAGGCTTCATAAATCTCTATTTATCCTTTTTACAACAAACGCTCGCCAAGCAATTTCAAGATGGAAGCCAATTGCCTTTTCATTAATTCAGAGTTTTATTTTATGTAATATTTCATTAGTTCAGGCTTTTATTTCATATAATATTTCATTAATTCAGGCTTTTATTTCATGTAATATTTCATTAATTCATATTTTTACTATCTGTTGGCATCTTATTATTGTAGTTTAATGCTAATTAGCTGCTCCACAGTCCAAAATTAAACCACTTCAAGTCCTAAATGATTAACATTTTAAAAATATTTTTAACTTTTAGTGTTTGTAAACGAAAGTAAGCTTTCTGAATAACACCTCCATTTAATTGATTAAACGGAAACTTCTGGGATTGATAAGCGAGTAGGAAGTGAGAAATTAAAACTTTACAGTCAAATGAAAGAAAATTAAATCAATACTAATGAGATGCTAATATATTACGAATAATGATATCTAATTAAAATGTATTGTTTTAATATATTTTCAAACATTTGACTCATTTAACCCAGTTAATGCAACTTGCAAATATTAGTTGTAATAAATAGTGCTGAAAATCACGTCATATGATCATAAAAAAAATGTCATATGATGTCAAAAAATTGTATCGTGTGATTTAAGAGGAAACACTTTTAGATCATAATTTATTAATTGATAAAGTTATTTACAGTGTAAAATAAAAATACAAAACATTGAGATGAAAAGAATACTTTATTATTTATTTTCAAGCTTTGAGTCAAACACATTTTTTTTTTTTTTTTTTTTCCTGTTCAAATTCATGTGCAGATGCAATTATATCAAGTTTGGTAATTATGACTAACTATAAAATGTAAAATAAGTTACATAACGCTTAATATATATTGGAATTTCAATTCAGTGGATTGAAGAAAATAACATTTGCTATTAAAAGTTTTCAGAAATATATGGAATGTTTCTGCTTATTATAATATTTTTTGAAATTTTTTATAGCCTTATATTGTTATCTCGACAACGCCCTCTTCTGAAATAGGTGTGTTTTGTTTGTGATAAATGTAAACTCAATTTTATTTTATTTTGAATAGATTATTTGATTTTTAGCATTTTATTATAATAAAATGTTGTTGCGGATATTTATCAAATTGTATATATTTTCAGTTGATAATTAAATAAATTCAATAATTTCAAAGAAAAATGCAAAAACCAATAATTCCAGCATTGAAATAATTTCTTGGAAATGTTTCTATGATTTAGCTACCACAGTCGACCTTTTCTTCCTTTTTTAACTCCTAAATAAAATTAAAAAACAAATAAATAAAAACCTGAAAATTATTGTCAATTATTTGGTTTCTGCTATAAAGTGAATCTTAAATCACATAAAGGATTGATGAAATGCTATTTACGTCATGGCTTAAAAAAAAAAAAAAGATAAGATATTTTCACTCAATGTAATCTATCATTGTTTGTCAAATGAATTTCTTTTAACGATTTATTTATTCAATAACGTTTTTGTTGTGTCATTCAAGTCCAGAAACACAATAAAAAATTAAAAGTATCCTTGATTTATTACCACTCCTGCTGCCATCTCTTGGTATATAAATAACTTATTTGATGTTATTTATTTAAATATTCAAAAAATAAAAATAATAAAAATATTTCAGTGTTATTCTTTCCCTGTCAAAAATTTGAATGAATTTTAAGACTTTAAAATTAAATCATTATAATGAGCTCTTGTTAATAATCAGTCTTTAATGTAAAATGAAAAATGGAGTCGAAAAAAAATGAAGTTAACTTTTGTATCAATAGAAAATAAATAATTATATTTAATTAAATTTATGAAATAAAATAAACAATCCGAAAGATTTGAGATTGAGGCATGAATTTCAGAAATAGGTCACAACGTAATGATCAGTCATTAAAATTGCAATTTTTGCTTTTGGTAAGAATTAATTAATAATCATTGTTTGTTTACAATTTTCCTTAACGTTTTCATTATACATTTAAATATTTTTTAATGTTAACAATAATCAAATTTGCAATTAAATGTTTAAAATTTTCATTGTTTCGAAAAATAACTGATAAAAATAAAATAAAAATAAGAATATGAAAAAAATTATTTCTCTTCCGTTTCTTATCACCCGTACAAAGCAACAGTTGGGAAATTGTTGTTCAGTTACATTATTACGGAAGAAAACATTGCAATATACAATAACTATTGCGCATTTAAAAAATAAAAAGAGTAAGCAAAAAATTAAACGAATAAATAAAATAAAAAAGGATTTGAAAAACCCCACTAAATGATTGAGTTTTTGGTATTTCCCTTTTTTTATAATCATTCTCCTACTTTTATGACCGTACCTTTGAAACATTTGTTGCGGATGTTTTCAGACGCCTTCTGTTGCACTGCACCATCTGTTCTTTAGGGTTGCCGACTTGATGCCAATCTAAATTTTCGCCGCCACAGGTTGGTGTTTAAATTGAGATTTCTCAAGTGGAATGTTGTACATATTGAAAGTCGTTTATTTGTTCATGTATTTTCATTCATTGACTGTTGTGAAACGAAAAAGAATGCGCCTGATCAAACTGTGTAATTATTTCATGGAATTTGGAATCTGCAAATTGAGCTCGTTAGATTTAAGTGCCACATTTTATACAACAATTTAAAATATTTTGTTGTTCAATCTTCAGACACAAAATTTCTTAAATTAAATATTTTTATGAATAAAACGAATACTTTATATTATATATCTCGTGTGTTTACGTTAGATTTAAGTGCCACATTTTATACAACAATTTAAAATATTTTGTTGTTCAATCTTCAGACACAAAATTTCTTAAATTAAATATTTTTATGAATAAAACGAATAGTTTATATTATATATATTTAATTTTGTTCCTTAAAATTCAAACTGCGTAATTATTTCATGGAATTTGGAATCTGCAAATTGAGCTCGTGTGTTTACGTTAGATTTAAGTGCCACATTTTATACAACAATTTAAAATATTTTGTTGTTCAATCTTCCAGACACCAAATTTCTTAAATTAAATATTTTAATAAATAAAACGAATAGTTTTTATTATATATATTTAATTTTGTTCATTAAAATTCAATTAATTTCGTTTCCACTTTTTCAAAATGAATAATAAGCAAACGTTTTATGAACTATCTTTAATAATTCATCAGTTTTTGAATTGAATTTAAAACTAATATTTTAGAGTAATGATTACTCAAAAAGATATTTTAAATATATATACTAGACTGATATATCTGAACTAATAAAAAAAAAAGTCACTAAATGTGTAACTTCATAGTCCAATTTAATATGTGTTATTAATAAATAAGCAATATTTAACGGTGTTGTTATTCAATTGAGACACTATGCATGGTACGTTAAAATAGAGTTTATAAAATATTACCACTTTATTGTAAAACCTCTTAATGCTTATTAAGATTCAGAAAGTAAATTTATAGAATTCATTAAGCATTGTTGTAATTTATTCTGGCCCTCATTTTATCAAATAATATCTTTAAAACACTTTAAATATATTTGTTTTGTATATTATTAACTTTTTAATACATTATTTAATCGTTTTATGTCATTGAAAGTAAAATAACGCTATGACGAACAACTAAAACCATTTAATCTGTGTTATTAAAAACATTCTAAAGTTTGAATAGTTTCATAAAGTCAAAACATTGACCATTATATGCTATGGGCATCTATTGACTCTATTTGGTGTCAAGTTTCGCACCCCTGTAGTGACACCATTGACAGAACACAAAAAATGACCTTTTCACCACAGTTCAAGATAACTAAAAGCGTAGAGTAAAAACCCAAGTTATTTAAGTGTTTATTTTCTTATTTACCTGCTGAATGCTTGGGGCGCTGATTTCAAATCTAGTCTGAAGTAACTTGCCTTGTTGACAATGTGTTGACTGTCTAGATTACAGTGGTGTCGAGACTCAGCTTTCCAAACACAGGTATAAGAGATAAACACCACACCCTTGGTCTTCCCGACCCAAACTTCATACTTCTCAAATCGGAACAGCTAAACTCAGCAACTCTGCGTCTGTCTCTTCTGATAAGATAAAAAACAATTTGCTTGAAACCGAACATCTGCCTGTGGATTCTTTCAAAACAGTTGGAGGTAAAAAAAAGATGAGGGACAACTGTTTTGATATTTTAACTTTATTATTATTTTTTACTCTGTTATCCGTTTCTGGTAGTGAAATTTTTTTAACTGGTAACTGAATTTCGAAACTAAACCTGGCCTCAATATTTTGTTAGTTTAACATTCTTTAACCGAAGCTGTAGATCTTAAGAATAGCGTTTATTGATTTTAAACAACCAACTCTGGGTGTTTTTATGTTTTTTTTTTTTTTCCAAAAAAAGTATGTTTTTAAAAGAAATAGCCCGTTATTTTTTTTAACAAAATGAAAATTTATTGTTTCTATGTCAGTATAAAGGTTGAAAGAGTGCCGATTTATTCACTAAATAATAAATTACTTATAAATCTATGAAAGTTTATTTATTTGAATGTAAGTAAAAATCAAATAATAATTAAAAAATAATTTATCTTTAATCATGAAATTCAAAATTAACCATAGCTATAAAACATTCATATTTATCTTGTGAGAAATTTCAAATTATTCTTATTATGATGAACAATTTTGATGGCCTCTTATAAAACTTATTTAGAATATTATGAGCAATTGTTAGGAAATGAAATCTTAAAATTCATACGATATATGTTTGACGGAATGACATTTTTTAAAAAATCAATAAAATATATATTTCGCACTTCTGCCAATTTAATTATTGTGCAAAATATTTTTTTTTATATTTGATATTTTTATAATTTGTTTCTTTAGCAATGATTTCGTTCCAAATTACTGCAAAAAATTCATAAATGTGCTCTTTGTTAAAAAGTTTTAAGCTAATTTTAATTAATGTTATTCTTTTTTATCTTTGTATTAGCAGTTTAAATTATAATTTGTTAAATATTTGGTGTTCTAATTTTTATTTTCTGAAAATGGGATATATTACTTTAGTAATAGTGAACTTATAAACTTATTTTTTAATAAAAATACAATTTCTTGCAATGAAAAGCTGTCTTATTACTTTGAATGAAAAATGTTTTATTTTAAATTATTATTATCATTATTATTACTATTATTATTATTATTTTTAATATGCTTGATGCAAAACCGAAAAGTACTATTGGATTTTTATTGATCCTATTGATCCTGTTTTTAAAATATTTCGTAAACTGCATTTCGAATTAAAAATTGTATCATAAATTTTAACTTTGAATAAAAATCCGATATTATTGATTTTATTGATTTTTTTTCTTTTTGCATTAATTATTCGAAACTTAAATTACACTAATCTTTTGATGCAGATATGGGGCGGGAAAAAAAAACCCAAAAACATAACAAAGTAAAATTTTTAAGGAATCTTCCTTATTTTGAACAAGAGACATCTGAAGTTCGAGTAAAAGCCAGATTTTGTTATTTGTTAGTTCAAAACTTGAAACTACATTAACCTCCTGATACATCAAGCCAGAAAACGTTTTTTTCCAAAACTAAATTTTAAGCAGGTTCTACCTCATTTAAAACAAAAGATATTATGTCTTCAATCCTGACTCTTGAGTTACTAGATTACTTGAGTTTAGATAATAAATCGAAACTTGTTGACTTCTTAGTGTAATTGCTCTTCCGTTGAAGATTAAAAACTGAAAGCTATGGTAACCTTCTGATGCAGGTAACCAGAAAGAAAATATATATCTAAAAAAGCCTAGTTTAAACTGGTTCTGCCCCATTTTAAAGGAATAATGTTCTGTCTTGCGATACATTGCCGGGTAATAAATCGAAACTTGTTGACTTCTACTAAAATTGTTTTTTTCTCTAAAAGTCGACGTGAGGAGCGATAACAATGCCAAGAAAGGTACCCAAGTCAAGGCTGTTTGAGGACAGGGCGGTATGCTTAGCAGGTGGATGATGCCTATGCAGGGGGTGGGGTACCTTTGAGAGATTTGGAAAGGGGGAAACCTAGAGGAATGCAACGACCTTTCCGAGTTCGCGAATGGATGGTGGGGGGGAGGAGGGGTTAGGAAACGACCTTGCCAAGGGCGTTAAGAAGTGGGATTCCGTTCCAGACGGCGCCATGTTCCAGGTACCGACCCTCTCAAGAGATTTTGGTTAATTTTTTGTCATTTTCGATTTAGTTAGAATTGGGCTGGAAATGTCTGGGGCATGAAATTAGAGGTTTCGATAAATGGTGCGTTCATTTTCCACGTTGATGACACGATTCATACTCGTTAGGGTGTACATATATAGTTTTCTTAAGCTAGTTGCGGTTTGCATTGGCTTTTATATCACAGTGGTTGTGGAATAGTTTTGTTTTTATATTATGGTCTCGTTTCTGTTGAGTTGGATTTATGTATTTAACGATATAAATGGTGATTGCTTTTTTGTGTGTGTTGCTTTGCCGTTGTGTTCTTGGAAAACGCCATTCATTTATCGATGGATAAAAAGTTAATAGAAACGAGTTGCCCGTTTGCTTTTTCATGATGTAATAAATAGTCAATTATATTTATAAAGAAACGGATAGGTAGATTATTTCAGATCAGAAGTATAATTTGAAATCGAAAGAGCTATTTTTTTATGAATATAAATATTTCAAATTTTCTTCATGTATGTATGTTTACAATGAGAGAAAATAAATTATTCTATTTTTACATTTTCATCACATTTCGACAGCAAATGACACAGTAAAAAATTATCCAAACTTTTTATTTTTATAAATCGAGAAACAATAAAGAGTGAAATGAATATAACGTTTTTTACAAGTAAAAATCATGCTATGTATTTGCTAGCTGCATAAATATTCTTTTAATTTATAATTGGTTAGAATCATTTCAACTTTTAGAGAAACTGATGTCCTTGTATATGAACAAAATTTTTAAACTATTGGAATTTTTGTTGTTTTTAAACTATTGGAATTTTTGTTGTTTAACATTGTTGTAACCAATATGCAAAAATTGTAATATTTGAATTTGGATAATTTAGAATAAATAGGGGGAAATAATACTAACGTTCAGTTTCTTTTTTAAATTGAAATATCTGAGAAATAATTATCCTATAATTCTCTTCGCAATTATAATTTGAATAATTAAAACCATAATGATACATTTTTTTTTTCCTGTATTAAAAGCAAACTGAATTTTTTTATGAGGGAAATGGACAGAATTTCTTAAAAATAAAGATTTTTAAAGCAAACAAGTACTAAGTGAATATATTTTATATTCGACTTTATTTCTTATTAAATTTTAAAAAAAGTGATTTGTTTATTTTTTTAGCTTTATTAAATACTGAATCAGTACCAACTATATTAATAGTTTTTTTTCTTACAACACCAATAATTCTTCCAAACATTTGTGTTGTTACAAAATCAATTTTTAAAAAAAAGTAATTTGTTTATTTTTTTAGCTTTAATAAATACTGAATTTTTATTCTATGAAACTTATAAATAAGAATAAATAAATTTTTAGTCTCGTATATGTACAGTCAGTGCCAAACAATGATAAATTTAAATATATAATGCTTAAGCACGTGCAAATAGCCGTATGTAGTAATTATAATTACTAAATTATATATTTTAATATTTGATCTAATTGTTGGTTTTGATAATATCCCTCCCCCCTAAAAAGAAAACCCAGTACCTACAATATTAATAGTTTTTTCCTTACAACACCAATAATTCTCCCAAACATTTGTGTTGTTACTAACGCAGCTGTCGTTTTCGTTTTGGAAGATCATTCATCATCTAGAAATTCTTCATCAACAACTAACATTATTTTTTTAGCTACTAGGCGCCAAAGTGACTTTCTGACTCCATGAACCCCATTCAATTGCCCATAAATGATATTGAATCCATTGTTTTGTTTGTGATGCAGCTGTAACAGTTTTGTTTACTTAACTCAGAGCAGTTTTGCAAAATAACAATGTTTAAATAAATTGTTATCTCGTCTATTTTTGCATGATATTAATTTATTTAGTCACAAAGACGTGTTGTTATGATTCAGATCACGGATTCAGTATAACGCAAATATTTTACTGACAACTCATAAACTGTTTTTATGAATCTGTCTTTTGACGTTTAGAAAACAGGAAGTTATCCGATATGTCAAATATTTTAGAGATTCATTTGAGCTACATGTGTGAGAAATTGGATAACTATTTAATGGGACTGCATGATAGTGCATACTTTGTTCAAAATTCCTATTTGTAGAAAAACAGAGTCTATTTAATTTAATTTATTGCTTTTTATTTAGAATATTTATTCGTCCTAGCATAAATATATGAGGCGTTTTTATGAGTCTTTTAACAACAAAAGAAAATAACCAATAAATGAATCTAAAACAAATATTTTATCATTGGTTTGTGGAATCAAATATTCTATAAATTTAATAGTAAAAAATTTAGACATACGTTAACGTGATTATTTTTTTTTTCCTCAAAACGAAACTTTACTAATTTTAGGTAATAATATGTTTATTCAAAAAATATTTTGCTTATTAATGAAAAAACAGGAATAAATACGTGAAAATTAAAATTAAAAAGTGGTCTTATATTTTTCTGAAGTATAAATTTGCTGAAGTATCTATGTTGATTTCAAATAAGAATGAAATTCTTGACAGGATTTCTTAAAATTTACTTTGGTAATTAACATTGAGGTAAAAAATGTGATTTACAACTACTTTTTTTTTTCTCTCGTCTGCAACTTATAAGAGAAGAGACCCTTTCTGAGAGATGATTAATACCATTCCGAGTTCCAGAGAAACGTTCCGAGTATTCCATTCAGTCACATTTTAAAGCGTAATATCGTTATAAATAATTATTTATTCATGAAATAATTCTATCTTTTGATTATAATTAATAAATTCCTTGAAAATCAATACATCCATTACACTTTGCAATTATTCCCATGTATGGTCTGATTCGCTCATTGAAATATTTCTAATTCTTCAAAGAACAAAGTTCACTTCTTCAAATATTCTTTTTATTTTTCTTTTTCTAGAACTTAGCAGTTTAGAGTCCTATATTCTTTGTCAATACCATTGCAACCACTTTCTTGCAATTTTAAGCGAGCGAGTTTGCAGGTTTCCTGACTGACTTGTATATGTATGAAATCGCATCCGGACGGGAGAGTCTGCTTCGCGAACCAAGTAATAAACCGGTTTGGCAGAACCCTCCGAGAGAATTATATATCTCGGCTGCGCTCCGGCCAGAGACGGTTTTTTCTGCACATCAAACAGATTCCCGCGGTCCCAATTTACGACAAGTTGTCACTCACATTCAGAGAGCTGTTATTCACGGTCAGACATAGAAACAGGAGAAAGATCGCCTTAGGGTTGACTTGACTCATTTCACTCCCGTCTGGACGTCGCTGGAGACGCATTGCGCATGTCCGCTCGTTCCCACCGAGGTGTGAGGCGGCGAAGCGTCACGCGTCAGGGAAGAAACTTTTTTCGACCCGTTCACACCGAAACGTCAGAAATCGCTTTACTCCTAATGAAGTTCCAGTTACTTCTATTAGATGGCAAATCTACTATTGACTCAATCCAAGCCCCATGACGCAGCAAGCATTTGAGAGTTGAAATTTGGTCAACTCGAAGCGGTGGATTTCAACCGGTTTCAGGCGAACGCAGTGAGGCTATTGATTGGTCAACGCTTCACGCTTCAATGTCTCACGCCTCGGTGGGAACGAGCCTTAAATGCTACCGTAAGATTTTTTTTTTTTTCTTAACTCCCCCTCCTCCCCCTTTTTTTTAAACTGTAACCGCTGCTCTCTTCCTGAAAACGGGACATTTTGGCTTTCTGCAACTTTGCTTGGGGACAATAAGATAAACTACATAAAAACGCAACTAATAGTCCCATTAGTCATAGTACATCTAAAGAAAATCGCCTTCTATTTAATTTATGTCTACATGACTTTTTTTCGATATATTTGCATATCTTGAGGATTCATCAAGCAGCTTATAGGCGTTTAACAACGAGGAAACGAGAAAGGAGCTATCTAGAATAAATATCTTCTTCGGCTTATAGGAGTCAAATGCATTAGAAATCAGATGTAAGTTTCTGATAGAATTCGTGATAATGCAAAATAGCGATAGCAGAGAAACGCCTTTTAAGTTTATTTTTACATCATTTTTACATGTCAAATTTGTTTTAACTCTGAAGTACTTTGATGATTCTTTTGACAAGTAAGATTGTAGAATAAAATGTGTCTAAACAAATATCGACTAATCGCTGAGTGAATTGTATTGGAATTCGTAACGATAGGAATTCTTGATAAGATAAATAAATAAAAAAAAAAAGATAAGCCATACAACAAATTCAATCCATCATTATGCTCCTTTATTTTAT
The DNA here is from genome assembly GCA_021605075.1 of Caerostris darwini. Lineage (NCBI taxonomy): Eukaryota > Metazoa > Arthropoda > Arachnida > Araneae > Araneidae > Caerostris > Caerostris darwini. Next base: position 6,658 of record BPLQ01012557.1, on the reverse strand, counting down.
AACCCTTCTGGTTACGAATTATTATTTTTTTTTTACTGACTAGCGTGTTATGAGTTAGTTAATCATTCCTAATTCCTTCCTTTACTATCTCTATTAAGATAAAAATGCTTTTAAATCATGGTTCGATCACAGAATTACAATCCTTAATGGGAAATGAAACAACAGTAAAGGAAGATTAGTGATTGAATATATTATTGGGTATTTCTTTTACCCTCCATTTAAGACGTACTACTGTGCCCAAAAAGTAAGGCCAATTTTTTTTTTTTTTTTTTTTTTTTTTTTTTTTTTTTTTTTCAAAAACTTTTTATTTATTCTTCCAAATTTATTTCCTCGCCTTCAAAGTATTCCCCTCCGGACACAATGCACTGATGCCAACTTTATTTCCAATCCTCAATGCATGCTAAAAACTCATAGGCAGGGATGGCCTTCAAAGCGCGCGACGATTCACGTTGAATCTCTTCAATCGACTCAAAACGATGTCGCTGGAGTGATCTTTTGAGTTTCGGGAATAGCCACAAGTCGCACGGTGTGAATACGGTGGTTGTGGAGCGATATGGGCTTCATTTTTGGCGAAAAGGTCTGCTGGCGCGTCAGTGTGAGCTGGCGCATTCAGTGTTTTCGGTACCCATCTAGATTTGACGCGTTTGAGGCCAAAAATAAAATTGCCTGATCCTTTTGAAATTCCAACATCATCAGCAAGGTCTCTAATTGTAAATTGACGGTTTGCAAGCACCAAATCTTTATTTTTTTGGACGTGAGCTTCGTCGGTTGAGGTTGAGGGTCGACCAGAGGGCTCTCCGTCTTCAACGTGTTCTCTGCCTTCTTTGAACTGTTTATACCACTTCTAAACATTTCTTTCTGATATAAGAATGCTCACCGAATGCCTTCTGCAACATTCTATACGTTTCCGCGAACGAAATGTAATGCAAGTTCTTTGCTCAATTAATGCAGACATTTCAAAAATCGCCAGAATCAGTTTTAGCGTCTCAGAAAGCCAAGCGTAACTCAAACACTAATGAATATTTTGACATCATATTTCACACAGATGCCAAGGGCAGTGCCAGCAACCTGAAAAAGAGAGAAAAAAAAAATCGAAATTCCATAAGAGGCAGGAATTTTAAATTGAAAATTGGTCTTACTTTTTGTACACAGTAGTATGCTCCTTTATTTTATAGCCCTTCTAGTTATGAATTATTTTTTTACTAACTAGCGTGTTATGCGTTAGTTAATCATTCCTAATTATTTCCTTTACTATCTCTATTAAGCTAAAAACACTTTTAAATCATGGTTCGATCAAGGAGTTACAATCCTTAATGGGAAATGAAACAAGAAGATTATCGATTGAATATATTTTTGGATATTTCTTTTACCTTCCATTTACGACTTACTTGATTGGGAAATATTGAAAATCGGCCTTTGAACTAATAGCGATAAAGAATAATTCAACCAGAATCAGCTATAAATAATAATAAAAAAATAAATAACTTGCATAAATAACTATCCGAATGAATGCATTCGTCACAATTTTTTAACTTCCTACGCCTTCTGTATTGGAAAGATATAATTTAAATAAGGGCTTTGTATGAAACGAGGGCGCAATTAAGTTGTCAAGGTACGGAGAGACGCCTATTTAAGTAAGCTATTAGTGTATGATGTTATCATATCTTTTATTTCAATTTGTAGGTGCTTTGATGCAAAATAAATAAAAATAAGCAATCCTTATTGCTTTTTCTTTATTTATTTATTTGAGTTATGTATTTGATAGTAAGCATACTCAATTACCATTGAATATCATTATGCAAATGCAAAGCAGCTCAATTATGCCAATTACATTTACATTATTTTATCTGCTAGAAGTTTTAAGTGAATCTATATATTTTTTTGTAGTAATGTATAACGTGCTTCCTAATTAATTAAAAAAATTTTTTTAAGAATGATATTCGGAAGCAATTACATTTTTCTACTTTTGTGAGGGTAGTTTATTTTAATTTACATGTAACTTGGCGTAATTGGATATATTTTTATTAATACCATAATGATCTTGTTTGTCAAACTAATGAAATATAATTGTAGCAATCTGCTAATTTATATAAAGGGCATTGTGCTGTTTACTTGGGTGTTTTCCTGTTTTCCCTCATGTTTTAGGGTGACAATTCCTTTTGAAAACATTTTTCTCTCATCATATTTGGACCAATGGTGACTAACCGAAATGGTACATCATAACGAAAAACTGTCAACAAACAAACAGATTATTATTGGACCGCCCAACTTGTTATATTTGTTTAACGAAATAATTAGCAAATTAGACAGAAATCTTGTATCTAGCTACATCTTCTTTTTCCCCTATAAAATTGGACTGCCCAATTTGTTATATTTGTTTAATGAAATAATTAGCAAATTAGACAGAAATTTTGTTTCTAGCTACATCTTTTTCCCCTATAAAATTGGACTGCCCAAGTTGCTATATTTGTTTAACGAAATAATTAGCAAATTAGACAGAAATCTTGTATCTAGCTACATCTTTTTTCCATATAAAATCAGCTATTGCAGTACTGTTTTTTCTACAGTACAGTACTCATCGGAGACCCCTCTCCGTGACCTAGCATACCTGGCACTCCTTAAACGTATGCGCCAACCTATTTTTCGACATCTTTAAAATAGCTACCGTCTTCTTCAAAATCGGCATTAAGGGTCGAAAAGGTCTCGAAACTCGACAAATTAAAAATAGTATCACGGAGTTAGATCTGAACCTTATGGTGGGGATAGCCTGCATTTTTACCCATAAAATTTATGGGTATTGTTTTCAGGAGCAGGGTTTTTCTTTTCCTCGACCACTTCCAATTATTCTTATTGTTTAATTTTTTTTGTTTCTTTCACGAGCTATTGGTTTATTTTTTAAAAATTTCTTTCACGAGCTTTTTTATACATAATATTTGTTTAAACTTCATTCAAAAGCTAATAATTATAAAATTAAACTATTAAATCATGTAAAATTTTTCTAAACGATCGTCTGGTGAAAACAAAATCAATTTTATTTCAAAGTGAAAATGAGATTTTTCAAGAAAAGAAAATCGTTTGGAATAATTAATCATGTAAAATTGTTCTAAAAGATCATCTGGTGAAAACAAAATCAATTTTATTTCAAAGTGAAAATGAGATTTTTCAAGAAAAGAATATCGTTTGGAATAATTAATCATGTAAAATTGTTCTAAAAGATCATCTGGTGAAAACAAAATCAATTTTATTTCAAAGTGAAAATGAGATTTTTCAAGAAAAGAAAATCGTTTGGAATAATTAATCATGTAAAATTTTTCTAAACGATCGTCTGGTGAAAACAAAATCAATTTTATTTCAAAGTGAAAATTTTTGAAAAGAAAATCGTTTGGAATAATTAATCATTAAAATTTTTCTAAAATCGTCTGGTGAAAATGAGATTTTTCAAGAAAAAAAGAATATCATTTGGAATAATTAATCATGTAAAATTGTTCTAAAAGATCATCTGGTGAAAACAAAATCAATTTTATTTCAAAGTGAAAATGAGATTTTTCAAGAAAAGAATATCGTTTGGAATTCCATAGTTTTTTATTTTTTAAGATTACTGTTAAGCGTTTTGTTTTTACATTAAATTATAAATTTTTGCAGATTGGCCCAGCTGGTTGTTTAATTTTAATTACTTTTTAAAATATATTATTATATTTTTTTTTTTACCATTAATTCGCGTAATGTTCTTTAAAAAAAAAATACAAGAATTAAAAAATTTTGATTTTTTGAAGATTAGTCAAAAAAATGTTTTTTTTAGGATTAATATAACAATCAAATATTTTCATAGTTGATTTTTGGAAATTTATTTATTTTTTCCTTATAAAAATGGGTTATTTCCCCTTAAATTCTTATCAGCATAGTGACTAATTATTTGCTTAATTCTGTTTTTTTCTACAAATTATATGAATATGAGATTTGACAATTATTAGAATAAAGTTTTTTTCAGTAAAATCTTTTATGTCCGAATACTATAAAGTCTATCTTTTGATGCGTATCATTATTTTTAATTCAAATGCAAATTAAAACAGAATTTTACTTTTTGAAATCGTTCATTCATAAATCAGCTTCAGTTAATTCCATCAAATTCTACTCTGAATATAAATCACAGTGGGAGTAGTTTACATTCAGCTAAACTGTTCCTCCTTCTATATAGGTTGTTCTTACTTCAAATGATATTTATAGTTGTTTACTTGAACCTAGGTTAACTATTTTGACCTATAGGAGGTGGGATACCTGTAGATAAGCTTCTTATCTTGGATTCTCTTTCCTTATATGTGTGGAAGCGAATACCAGATGTCACAACTTAAGACCCCCTCCTTTATAAGGCATCCCTGGGGTACAAATAACTCTGAAATCTACATTTCATACCATGGAGAACAAAAGCAAGTTCATTGGATAGGTGAAATGTCATCTGATGTTTCATTGGTTGTATGTTTTATTGAGAATTCACTGGGCGGAAACTAACTGGCAATTGCTTTACTATTATTTTATTATTTATATATTGCTTTGAGATCTGTACTTTCTGTAATGGTAAATACTTGCGTATTTATGTGCGTATAGTTCCAATTTTAAAACTTGGTTTTTCTTAAATTAGTTTTTTGATAGGTTTTGGAAATATCGTAACTTATTAGCATATGTCTTCAGTTAGATTTAAATAGTAAAATAAGTTTTTGCAATTTGAACTTTTTTTTTTTCCACTTTAATTCCAAAAATTAAATAAATTTTTCACGGTGAGCTTAATATTATCCTGTTCGCTTTAATTAATTAACTTAAATTATTCAGTCCCCCCCCACACACACATATATTTATTTTGATGAAGGAAAAAAAGTTTTTTTTCGAAAAATTTAAAAGTTTAAACTATTTTCTAACATTTATTTAAAAGATCTTTCCTTAATCGAAAAATCAAGCGAAATCTATATTTTATTATTAAATAATACTTTAAAAATATCTATCGTATTGTAAAATTAAAGGAAAAGGGATAAATTAAAGTTCTTGTTGATTTTATTAGGATACTTTATAAATAAATATTATTTTTTTACTTTAAAGGGAAGTGTTAAAATAAAGTAAATCTTGGATTTATTACTTAGTTAAAAAATTATACTTACCGCCCATTAAATACTAGTATTAACTTTTTATTTTAATTAAAAAATTTTGTACATTAAAATTTTTCTAAATTTTCTTTTATTTATTAGAATAGTTTATAAATAAATTTTTATTAAAAAATGAAAAATACAAATTGTCTGTTTTTCTTATTTTAAAAATAACGATGACAACTTGTTAGTTAAAATTTCACTTCCTTTTTTAAGAGTTACTTATACCTATTCATCAAACTTCTATTTATTTTACATCAAAATTAATCAACACCAAAACATTTTTGTGTTCATCGATTCGTCTAGTAATGAAAAAAATTTAATAATATTGATTTATTCCTTTCGAAACTGTCAGAATGATTTAAACTAATTACAAGTACATTCAATTAATCACTACTAAAAATAAAACAATATTATTTTAAAACCGCAATCACTTCATTAAAATTCGCGATCTTAAAATTTCATTGCCTTCATATTAACTTTCCCCATCTTTCTTAATTTTCTTCAAGGTACCTCCAAGAGTTTGTACCACACACAGGTAAGGAACCCCCGCTTCAGAACAACTAATTTATTAGAATTATTTCCTAATAATGTTTTTCCCAAACCACAGGCGGCATTTGAAACCACCTTCTGCTTGTGAGCTGAGAAATTTCATGATGAATTAATCATTTAGTCTAACCTTCCTTCTGCTCTGCAAGCCATAGCTACTGCCCAGTTAGTATTTCCTGTATGGTGGTTTCTTCCAAAGACTCCCTCTGACCTATTGCACCTGGTACCACTCCGAGCCGTTAGTTCCTACTGAGCAAATTACCAACTGAAACTTTCAGAATTCCTACCATTAGAGGTGGAAGCAGCTGCTAAGACCAGTGATTACAAAGCAAGAATTTTCAATTGATTGTGGACGTAAATTAAGTTCGTGGCGAGAAACGACTGTACTTCAGGTGTAACTTAGTTGTGGAGTAAATTGAAATAGACGAGACCTGCTGAATAAGTAGCATGTTTATGTGATAGATCCTGGGAAGAATAAATGTGAAACTCTTTTAAGCAATTCATGTGTGCTGTCCAGGTGTTTTTGATTGAATAATAAATACGAATTTGAAATATAATAAGTCATACTTGTGACGTGAAAACACTAAATAAAAGATGGTAAATAAATAAACAATATTTAAGTAGGAATACTTTGTAATTTTGTTTCCTTAACATATTTTACATAAATAAAAGATTCACTAATTATGAATAAGTAGCAGGTTTATGTGGTGGATCTTAGGAAGAATAAATGTGAAACTCTTTTAATCAATTCATGTGTTCTCTTCACATTTTTTAATTGCTTGTCTGATTGAATAACTAGATATACGTTTTCTGAAGTAAAAACATGAAATATAATAAGTCATATTTGTAACTTGAAAATACTAAATAAAACATGGTAAATAAACAATATTTAAGTAGGAATATTTTGTAACATATTTTACATAAGTAAAAGATTCACTAGTTTTGAATAAGTAGCAGGTTCATGTGATGGATCCTGG
>BPLQ01012556.1:0-24773 GCA_021605075.1 Caerostris darwini | reverse complement strand
ACGACATTACTTTCGAGGTTACTAATATTATATTAATTATTGAGAATACTGTGACTGATCCGAGAGCTTCAATTTTATTGATTCTATTAGTAATAGCAATTCTCTTACACGAAATAGAAATAAATCTTGGCAACAATATTAACTTGATGAATAAATGACACAGAAATAATAAATCTCAATTTATTTTAAAGACGTTACAGATTGTTTATTTGGACTTTAATTTTTAAAGTGAATATGAATAAAGAGAAGTGAAATCAATATTGGGAAAATTCTTTTATTTAAGATGTTTAAGGAATTACGTAACTAAATCATAACCATAACCTATTATTTGCTATTTTTTTTAATGTCTATGATAATTTCTTTTTTAAATTATATTTCTATGAATCTGAAGTTTATTTTCCACTGAAATAAAAACTCTCATTCACAACTGATAATAACAAATTTTGCACAGAAATATAAAACAAAACAAAATTTCAGAATGATTTGTAGCGAAGTAGTTGTGTTTTTACACTACGATCTCCATAGAAGCTTTAAAGATAAGTAAAGTAAGTAAAGGACCACAACAAAAGCTTAAACGCATTCCTCTTTTGAATGAAAGTGACATCCTCATAGCAGCATTTTAAAAAATATCGTCCACTGAACTGCAACCGAATACCATCACGAAGAAATGAATCATAAATCTTCAGCTACGCCCCATAGCTTCTAAAGCGATGAAATACGATATCAGCTTCGTATTGAAAAGATCATTTTTGATACTTACTTGCCAATACGCCAAACGTTTAATCTTAATTTGAGAGAAACAAGTTTCAACAGTATTGGTAAAAAAGAGAAAACTTGAAAAAATAATTTTGGTATCCCCGAGAAAAGTTTGAAGGATATTTTTATTGGTTAAAGTCAAAGCTGATCAATACTGAAGACAATTTTTTTTTTATTTCTCTTTGTATACATAAAAGAAAGTTCAACATTCTGTATTTCGAAACATTAGTAAATGAATTAGTATGAGCAAGGAAATAGTAACACTGTAATTTTTTTTTACCTTAAGTTTCATTTTTGTAAGCCTCAAATGTAAATGCATAATTTTAAGATGAGACTTCTATGTCAAACTGCATTGTTTGCCTCATTCTTATTAATTCCAAAATATTTGTTTCTAAAGCAATATTGGTGATTGCAATGTCAGGCTTTACGTTATAAACATATATTACATTGCGCTATAAACATATATTTATTATAAACATACATTATGCTATAAACACATAATTATAATAAACATACATTATGCTATAAACACATAATTATTATAAACATACATTACGTTATAAGCATAAAGCCTATTGCCGATGCGAAATACTTAAACGCACCATCACTGTATCCTTGTCTTTGAAAAAATAGTCATATCATACTCCAAAATGTTCAGAATTCTTCTTAAGGATTTCTGAGTTGTTTTATCACTGGACAGTGATAAATTGTAGTCAGACAAATTTTATATTGGAAAAGCAATTCTTATATTTTATTAGAGAATATAATTAGAGAATTTCTCTGAAATCTTTTTTGTACCTTGTTTTGAGACCTTGTTTAGTTTTGAAATTAAAAAAGAAAGATAGAAAAATTCAATAAATGAGAAAACTAGCGTTAAAAACTTATAAAATGGCTCTTAGAAATTTGTTTTTAACTTCAAAAAAGAAAAATTTTCATAAATATACTTGTTGAACAGGCCAAAGAATTTTGGCCCTTCTAATATATGTCTGTTGTATTTCAAGAATTAAATCAATGAGAATATTTATCTTTTGAATTTTAACCCAACATTACTTTTTTTAATGAACATCTGTTTTTCATGAATTAATGCACCGTAATAAGCATGTATTAAATTATTTTGAATACTTTTACTTTAATTTGTCGAATTTTATAAAATTAAAACTATACTAAAAACTAAATAACGACTATTAAAAGCATGACTTTGAAGAATGAAAATAAATTCCTTCATCTAGAAATAACATTAAATTTGGGGATCACTCATATAAACATTTGTTTTGCATTATCATAGAAAATAATTAATTAAATTTTGATTAAAATCATTTTTTAATATTTTATCTTCCAAATACCAAACATCGGCTCCTAAGCCAGTAATTGACAGGCTAACTAGTACATTTTGACCATGTCCTCACAGCGAGAAAGTGCATTACAATTATTTAAATGTAATACACCAATACAACTATATAAAAGTCATAGACCGACTACAGTTACACAAAACACAGTTTGGGGAATTCATCACTCCAATTCTATAGAGGGGGTTACGTAAACAGTCATGACTATTCAAACATCTAAACAGAGCCAATACTGTCTTTCTTGCAAAACACACTCAATTATTAATACTAATAATATTAATTTTCGTTATCACATTAATTTCGAAATCACCAGAAAAAACATATCTGTAAATCATATTTTTATTGTCTTAATTCCCAGTGGCACACAGGCAATTTTTTAAATATTAACTGGTTTTTTTAAGTCATCATATTTTAGACAATGCCTTGGCAATAAATTTCATTAAACTATATCAAATGATTAGTTATTCATTTTTGCTGTATTTTTTGCAATTTTCATGAATTTAATAAATTTTGATCACTTAAAAACGTTAAGAAACAGATGTTTTATTCTTCATTTTTCTAAACATTAATAAATTGATTCGTATACACATGACACGCGAAAATCATTTAATATAAAATAAATAATTTCAAAAATATATATATTCTATCTTCTATAGTCTATGATTAGTTCAAAATGTGATACATTTGACTTAATATGTACATTGCAAGTATGAATAAAATACTACCTATAAATTTCTACAATAAAATCTGTTAAACTATAATGATAAATAAAAAATAGCTAAGTTTAATAATTCTTAAGTGTCTAAAATTTATTATTTTAAATTAATAAATTAAATTTAAATTACAATAATTTCCTTACAATTTACAATACTATTTAAAAGTTGCTTCAATATTTAATATAAAAGTAAAATTCATATTATTTATTTAATGATAATAATTACCCCAACACTCATTTTATGGTAAATGCATTTACTCAATTATAACATTTTTGAAAAATAATCCATATAATTATTTATAAATAAACTCTAAACTACTTTTTAACAAAAGACTTGGCATTTTAATCTTTATAAACTAATTATATTTCGAATCGAACAAATCGTTGATTTTTATTTATTGTTTAAAGAAAACATCAGTTTGTTTTAATTTTTGCGGATAGAAAAAAAGTTAAGTTAAAAAAAATACATACGTTTATTGTTAATTCCAGTAATTACTGATAAACTTATTATAAATTTAATATAGCATGCATAAGCTAGAATAAGCTATGCATAAGCTAGAAAAGTGAAAAAATGAAATCATCATTTCAAGGAGTACTTTATTAGTAAACCATTGATTTAGAATGTTGGAATAAAATTTACATTGTTTTGAATAAGATCCTTATTTTTTTATTTAATTTTCAATTAAATATTATCTTTAGTTTTCTACCGATTTTACCAAAAATAGAGTTTTGTTGACATTCTAATATGGCCTAATAAAAGTAATTTAAGCAGAGCAACATGGAATACACAAATTACATAAATTTAAAACGACTTATTTAGTGTTCTACTTCTAAAGGAAAATCGTATTTTAATTGGAACTGAAATTATTCTGAAATTACTGGAATTATTCCTCTAATAATTTTCAAAAAGTAATAATTGACGATTTTTTTGTAGAAAAACAATATTTAAAATGGTTCTCGATTTTCAAAAGATTCTTAACAAATAATAATTTTAATTGACCTGTATTTATCTATCATTTGTATATTTTGTATCCTAGTATTGTACCTATCATTTTGTAAAAGCAAAGAGAAAGTTACTACAATTAAACACAGTTCAAATAAAGTTATAATAAGAAACAAAAACATACAAGTGGAGGAGTTAAATATTGAAAGTAAACTGAATCCATATATCAATCTGAACCTCTGAACAAGACGTATATATATATATATATATATATGAAGTGTGTGTGTGTGGTTATCCATTCACGGTACTAATTACCACGAAGCTCTAAAACTGACAATAAGCGTTTAAAATACTTCACGTATACAGATTATATTAGTCGGATAACCAATCTCTGTTTTAATTACCATAATATCATAAACAGTCACGAGGTTCTATCGTGTGACTCGATCTTTGCAGTGTAAAACAAGCTACATAGACAAATAGTCTGATATAAATATTAGGTATACATATTCGTAAGGATTTAAACATATTGATATAAATATTAGGTAACTGACAATGGCATTTAACTTGATAACTTATTTGAATGTTGTGGAGAGCGGACGCGTTTTCATCTACTGTGTTGAATCTGGAAGTCAAAGCTCTCGGGGGAATGGGAGAACGTATTTGTTACAGATCCTTTTTACGATCTCTTATTTCTGCATAAAACTTAAGTTCTGAAGAACGATACTACAACCGTTCTGAAGTCAGTGAAACTGGATTTGGATGTCACCTTGTCTTGGGTATGCAAGAATGCGTAGAAAAGTGTTTACTCCATTATCTGCCAGGTATTCACAAATTGGAAAAATTCTTGTCTGATCTACATGATAGGAAAAGTCTTCTAGGTTAATGTCAATTAACGAATCTCCCTAAGCTTCTATTATCTTAAAATTAATTCTAAAAGAGACGCAAGTCACTTAGATACTAAATGTATACTCACTTCATGAATACACTAGGAGAGAGGAAGTTACTGCACTCCGAGACAGATTTTATATTCTGCATTTACGAGTGGTTTTAAACAACTAAAAAAGTAACTTGACTACCTGTACGCCATACCGAACCGCTGTCGAGTTTTCTAATTACTGAAAACAATGATTGTGACTGACTTAAAATCCGAGAAATAAAACACTTATACACTTATCAAGCTTTATTACGCACAAGCACTAATCCAAGATTATGGTTGACAATTTCTGTTTGTGCTTTGATGCATTCTGAAATTTTTTCCAAATTATATTTTTGTCAGATTTTGTTTATAAACCTATCTAGAAAAACGTCTCTTCTTTTTTTTTTATTTTACATCAAGGTTTCTCTTCCTTGCGCGTTCTCAATTTATTAAAAGAAAACCGAATAACATACTGGAACTGGATAATATTCCTTTAAATCATAATCATCGCATTTTTCATTTTTTTATAAACTGAAACTGTTTAAATTAAGGAAATCTGCCATATATTTTTTTAAAAATTTTCTGCTTGTCTCCAATCAAAATTATTAGAATTGAAAATTACTACATAAGCAGCGATAATTGCAGTTCCACAATGCAATGAACTGAATACTCACTTCAAGATTTCCATTCACTCCACGACTGATCTGTAGCTGGCAACAAATTAGCAAACTGTATTACACACAAGCACTAAGCCAAGAATATGGGGTTGACAATTTCTGTTTTTCTTGCATATATTCCGGAATGTATTCAAATTATATTTTTTTCATGTTTTGTTTAAAATTAAATCCAGGAAAAACAACTCCTGTCCAGTATGAGTCATTATTTAACATCAAGACACCTTTTCCTTCACAGTTTATTAGAAGTACGCCGAATAACATACTGGAACTGGATAACATTCATTTAAATTATAATAATCCCGTTTTGCGTTTTTTTTTATCCACTTACGTTTCGTTTACATTTTCGAAAACTTCCATATATATTCAAAAACATTTCTGCTTATATCTAACCAAAATCTAAAATCGTCTACGTAAGCAGCTATAATTGCACAGTTCCACAATGTAATCAACTGAATACTCACTTGAAGCCTTCCATTCACTCCACGACTGGTTTGTAGCTGGCAACACATGTGAAGAGGGCCTTTTGGAACAGGTTACTGGAATAATTGGAAACCGGGACAATTCATTGGGCCTCCATCTGACATTGAGAGACGAAGCGTGAAATAATGTAGGATTGGATTCAAGAAGGCGAAGCAGCCTATTTAATAGTTAATCGCACAGGATTAACGGGGATTCTAATTCAGTAAGCCGACTTTAGCATCGGCTTCGGACTTACTCACATTTACTCTGTATAAGGCGGCAAGAAAACGAATGTGGACAGAACGAGATAGTTTTAAAAGCTTATCTTTTGGAAGCGTGATTAGATTTAGATTGTTGACTACACGCAATTACCTGCTTAAATATATTCATCAGCTTGTAATGCGGAGGTCAATATTGTATTATTTTAGGGAACACGGAAAAATTCTGAAATCTTTTACTGTTATTTGCATGAAATTGTTTCTTGACATTTGAATTTAAATAACATTTTGAAATTTTAAATAATGTATATGTCTCACTTTTAACTGAATTGCATTAACATATGGCTCTGAATTTAATTATTAGAGAATGGAACACAAAATATATTGTTTTACTAATAACTACAGTATTGAAATAATATATTTAACTAAACCATTTAGAATACAAAAAAATTAGTATTTTCCAATATTTATGGATGAGATTAACTCATAAGCCCAGTGGATAACTTCGAACCAATCTTATGAGAGCCTTTTGATGCATCAATAAATAACTATTTAATTTTTTTTTTTTATTATTTTTATAAGCCCCACTCAAATTTTACATAATCAAGTTGTGCACACAATCCACTAGTATCAGCTATTGTTTACTAGCTAGAAAGCAGTAGTCTATGGGTACGACAGATATCGTGAACTGCAGTCACTGCTTCGAAAAACTAATAAAAATGTTTGTAAATATGACAAAAGGCATAGACAAGTAGATTACAAATGTGTTTCTACACTCATGTCCATAAATTAAGGATAATGAAGTTCAGGCAAAGAAAGAGACAGAAGCAAAACAAATTTGACTTATTTGTAAAGTCTATTTATTACACAAAAGGTAAAGAGCACAAAAGATGCTATATGTTTGATATAATTTACAAAAATTGCGATTTTTACTCCCTGGAGCAAATTCCAAAAAAAGAACCTATTTACAAAATACAGTATAACATGGTTAGTACGATGGTTAATATGGAGTATGTCTCCCGGACGATGCAATACAGGCCTTACAACGCCTAGGCATGCTGAGTATCAAATTATCAATCTGATCTTGGGGAATATTACACCACTCATCAAGAAATGCCCTCCGAAGTTCCGGTTGACAGGTGTGAGGGGGTTGACGGGCTGCAATTCGTCGGCCAAACATATCCCACACATGCTCTATTGGAATCAAGTCCGGTGAGTATGCTGGCCAATCCATACGTGTGATATCCTCCAATTGAAGGCATTCGTCTACAATGTTTGCACGGTGAGGACGGGAGTTGTTATCCATAAACAGAAATTCAGCACCCATGGCGCCCCGAAACAAACGTACATGTTCCAGAATGACATCCCGATAGATGTGGCCTGTCATCGTTACACTCTGAACATGCAGGTCAGTTCTGGAACCAAGAATAATTCCTCCCCAAACGAGCCATCCTGCACCACCGTAACGGTGTCGTTCAATGGTGTTCTTTTGATGGTAACGGGTACCTGGCGCTCTCCATATGAAAGTCCAGCGGGAATCAGACTGCAAACTAAACTTGGACTCGTCGGAAAACATCACACCAGACCACTGTTACGGTGTCCACAATGCATGCTCTCTACTCCAGGTTAATCGCAGGCGACAGTGAGTTGCGGTGAGTGGAACACATCTGACAGGCCTACGAGCATATAGACCAATGTGCCCTAAGCGTCTGTATACGGTCTGCCATAAAACTGTCGTACCGGTAGCTGAAGAGAGCTGACGAGACATATCTGATGCTGTGTTCCGTCTGTTTCTTTTGGCAGTAACTGCTAAATACCGGTCCTCATTCGGCGTTGTAACTCGGGGGCGACCTGTGCTGTAACATCTACTCTCATTACCATCATCTTGGAATCGTTGGCAAAGCCTGGAGATGACACTTTCGGCGATTCCAAGTTCCTCGGATACTTCCAGCTGGGTACGTCAACATTCCAGTCGTCCGATAATTCTACCATGTAAAAAATCATCCAAATGCTTCCTTTATGCCATAACTATGCAGTTATTGCACTGAAAGGCTTTTAAAGCGCTTGTGAACAATTTGACTTCTTTTCCACCATTCCTTATATACCCCTCTCTTACACTCTCGTCATTGTGACGTACTATCCCCGCCATCTGGTGGTTTCCTGTAATTTGCATATTCTTCTTCAAGATGTGTGTGATAATTCTACAGGTGAAATTTTGATGATTGTGTGATTCTGAATTATTCTTAATTTATGGACATAAGTGTATATAAAGAACACGACTCACGAATAGTAAATCTAGGAAGAACTAAACAATGAATAGATAGTTGAAGAAAAATAGATTCAACTATCATAATAGTTGAACAACTAACAACGAATAAATTGAACATAAGATATTGAGGGCCAAAAGTGGCTGCCTCTATTTAGTACAGACACATTGTATAAAAAGCATTCGCGAAAAAAAAACGCATTCGTCATAGCATTCGCGATGCAAAAGTTTTGAAGTATTCTCACATGCAGTTCTCTCTCGAAAAATAAAAAGGAAATATAAAAGAAGCATATAAAATAAAGGGATTGTTCAAAATTCAAAGTGCACGAAAGCTGAAAATCGTGTAATAAATACCAAAATTAAATCATTGCATATTGTCTTTCCTTTTTTGAGATGCCTGTATTGGCATGTCAAGAAGGAAACGCAATATTCAATGATAAAGTGTGAAAATACGTTGTCCAAAAATTCATAAAACCCTCAAGAAATTAATAAGCCGAAAATAAATACATTTACCCACATATATACATATATATATAGCCAATAACACCTAAAGTTTCAGGTTTTATATATATATATATATATATATATAAAACCTGAAACTTTAGTCAATAGTCATGAATAGTCAATAACACTAGATGCTAGATGGCCAAACTTTCAGGATATATATTATGATATATATATATATATATATATATCATAATATATACCCTGAAAGTTTGCCAATCTAGCATGTAGTGTTATTGACTATACAGTAATCAGCGAGCTGAGTGGAATTCATGGACTCGTATGAAAGTCAATAAGTGGAATAAAAGAAAACGTTAAAGTTGAATTACTTTACAAACACGATAATAATGAAAATAATATAACATTTTAGATAGTTCAATGCACTATTTTGTGATGCGCATTTTGCAACTGTATTTTCTATCAATCTTATAATTCATGTATTATATCATGTATTAAATATATATTTAATATAATATTTTTAAAGTTTCCTTGTTGTCGTTCACTAGCATTCTTTTAAAGAGCGTTTCATGCAGTTTAGGCTTATGGGAGTAGAAAGAACAATTATTTATTTTACCGAATAGTAAGGTATTGGGTTGTATGTGATTGCAAGTTAAACAAGAGAATTCGTTACGTGTCAATTAAATTAGCCTTTACAGCTGAATTAATTCCGTTTCTTTTAATGAGGGGGAACACGAAATGATACAACTTTCAGGATGTGTTCTCTCTGGTAAAAGAGAAAAAGAAATTCTATAATAGTATACATGAATTTCACATTCGCTGTTCAAAACTCCTGAAGTACGTTCACATACAGATCTCTCTCAAAAACGAAAATTCAATATAAAAGAGAAATATAAAAGAAAGGAGTTGTTCAAGATCCGACAAATAGCAAAATAAGCAAATGCACAAATAAGCTGCAACAACCGAACTGAAAATTATTTAATAGTTGCAATCTCAAAAAAGACACAGAATATGCAATGATAGGGTGTAAAAACACGTTGATCAGAAAATCCTTAAAACCCTAAAGAAATTAGTAAACCCAAAAGGAAATACATAATATATATACCTGAAAGTTGCCCCACCAAAATAATTTTACTTATTATACAGTGATTAGTGAGCTTAATAGAATTCTTGGACTCACATAAAAGTGCTCACGTAAAAAAAAACACTTTTAACGTTGAATTCAACTTTATTTTACAATCACGATAATAAGGTAAATAATAAAACTTTTTTAGACAATCAATGTACTATTTTGCGATGCGTGTTTTGTAACAATATTTTTTATCATATATTTCATGTATTATATTATTTATTTTAATGTATATTTAATATATATTATTTTCGTGTTATTGTTAATGTTTTCGTTATAATGTATTCATTGACTAGCATTCTTATAAAGAGATTTTCATGCAGTTTAGGTTTAGGAGAGTGGAAAGAATTATTTATTTTAACACCTCGTGGGATATTGGGCTGTATGTGATTGCAAGTTAAACAAGAGAATTCGTTACGTGTCAATTAAATTAGCTTTCGCAGCTGAATTAATTCACTTTCATTTAATGAGGTGGAACACAAAAAGATATAAATTTCAGGATGTATCCTCTCTGGTAAAAGAAAAAACAATTCTG
The DNA here is from genome assembly GCA_021605075.1 of Caerostris darwini. NCBI lineage: Eukaryota > Metazoa > Arthropoda > Arachnida > Araneae > Araneidae > Caerostris > Caerostris darwini. Next base: position 14,348 of record BPLQ01012556.1, on the reverse strand, counting down.
TAATAGTATTACAGGAAGCTGAACATTTTATTCACTAGAATAAAAAAGCCTATAAACATTCATTACAAAATTTGTAATTTTCATTGCGGTTTGTAACAGACCCTTTGAAAGCATGCTGCGTTATTTATAACTGAACCTCGAATCTGGTTCATCAAAAGATTGACGGCATATAAATTCTTAATTACTTTCAGCAAAATAAAATTAAATAAAAACTGAAATCTGCTCGGAAAATTTCAACTTCTCAAGTGTCGAGAACGGACAAATAAACTCAGGAATATATGAATGTTTAATAATGGAAGATATATATGAATCAATTGTTTGGAATATTACAAGAATGGTCAAATTCAATATGAATTGTTCAAAAATCTCTAAAAGAATATACAAAAAATAAGATAAATGTAGTCGTGAATGAAGAATGAAGTATTCGAAATTCTACAAGAAACGTTATCAAATTCAATAGCTAAAAGAATATATCAAAGTTTGAAAATTCTAGGTATAAATGAAGAATGAAGTTTTCCAAATTGCACAAAAAAACACTATCACATTCAATAGCCAAAAGAATATATAAGAGTTTGAAAATGCTAGCCATAAATGAAGAAAGAAGCATTCCAAATACAATATGAAGCACTATACAGCTCAATAGGCACCGGAAAATGCCAAAAGTGATAAATATGAAATTTCAAGAAGAAAGAATTTATCAAAGTTTACGAGTACTTATAACCATTGGAAATACAAATGTTTAAAATCCCAACCTAAAATATGAAAATTGCTTCAAAACCATACTACAAAAACACTTCAAACAAAAGCCAAATTCTCCAGAAAATTCCTTAAGACTAACGTTATTCATGAATCATTTCAAGAGTTCAGGAGCCCAAAGCATCATTTTCCTTAAAAATTTGCAATGGAGTTTTATTTACATGACCCTCTTTTTCGGATAACATCGCGGACCGCTTTCCAGGACAACATCATGTTCACAAATGATAATAAATAAAAGAAATTAGAATTAATGAAATTTGGATCTATATAATAGAACATTTGAAAGGAACAAAAAATTTATTTAAAAAGAACACAATCAAAAAATTTACTTTAATAACAAGGTAATTTAGAGAAATGTTAGAGGATATTTAAAACGATTCTTAATCGAACATTTTAAAACTATGAATTAATCAAAGAAATAAAAAAAAAGAGAAGAAACAAATGTTATGCGAATTAGATATCATATAAAGCAACAAAAATGCATAAATAGCTAAGTCATTAGATTCTTATACTAAATAGTATGAAAACACAATTTAATACTGATAAAGATTTTATTTAGTTAAGAAATAGCTGATAGGAATTTTTAATTAAATTTTTTTGCTATGCAGCAGATAAAAAGAATTATAAATTTATAGAAAATTCTGTAACTTTTAAACATAATATTTTAAGATTTAGAAACTATAAAAGAAGATTAGAACAACTTTTATAAGAAAATAAATAAATAAAAAAACATATATTAATTATTAAAAAATTATTTATCTCATTAAAAAGTTTTTATTTATTTATCATTTAAATTTATTTATTCATTTTTATTTATTTGAGAATAGTTATTTTTATTAAAAATTATTTATTATTATCAAATTACTGATTTGACCTCAATACTAACATATTTTAATATTTATTTATGTTTCAAATAACTACACCAATTATTAAAAATCAACTAAAAATAGCGTATATTTGTTCTATATTTTCATAAATTAAAACTACATCCATATCAATAACTAATTATTACTTAGATATAATTTCAATTGAATCATTCATATATGATGCAAATATTTTAAAATAATGAAGCTAACACTTAACTTAAACGACTTTATAAGATATTTTTGTTTTAAAAACTCATTTCAAGCTTCAATAATTTTCAAAATCAATTCTAAAACAACTATTCATATGCTGACTAATTACCACAAATAAATTTATATTTATTGATATTTTAAAGCATCAATCGAGACAGAATAATTCATTTTATTCAAACAAATAGTATTCGAAACTGCAACTTCGTCATTATACAAATTAGAAATCATTACAAGTGTTAATATTGGACTTCAAAAGAACCCTGAAGGAATCACATGCATTCAGTGAAAAGTGAGCACTGATATTTCGAAAGTTATAAATATTTAATTAATCTACCTAGCATCAGAATTACTAGTGATTAGAATTTTAGTTTATATTAAGTTTAGTCACTGAATATTGCAATTAAAGATGGCGAAAACTAAATAAAATATTCGTATCAATCCCCTTATGAAAATGTTTTTTTTGTTTTTTCTGAAGTATATGGATATATTTGCAATTAAATAAAAAAGCCAATATAATAATCGCATACTTATATCTACGATATGAATAATTAATGAATAAATAAACTTTGGATCACTTTTCATGAGATACTAAAACAAATATTAATTACGATAATTAACTGAGAATAAACAATTATTCTGTATCTAATATTTTTTTTAATTTATTTTTCGCATGATATGTTATTGTTTCTTTAAAGCTGTAGCTTATTTTTTTTTATGCATTTAATGTATTTGTTTCAACCGTGTAATATGGTACATTAAAGATTTATAAAAATATTGCAAGTGGAAAGATTTTATCAATCTTCTTATGAATATTTTATAATATGTTATATGTATATATATATATACATTTTCTTTAATTAGTTAATTATATTTGTTCAAGAAAAAATAGAAATTGATGAAGTTTTTCTATTTGTTAAGAAGTTTTATGAGTTAACAAGCATTTGTTTGTTAATGCAAATGCCTGTCAAATCAAAAGGCGGAAAATATTTTTCTTTAAGAAAGAAATTGTATTAAGATAGAGGAAAAATTGTAAAAAATTATAATCAGAATTCTGCTTAATTTGAACATAGAAAACATTGTCCATGGCAATTTATATTGATATATTATGTTTCTTAAAATGTGTATGCAGAAAAATAAACCGAAATATTGTAATCAATTTGAAAATTCCCTTTTATTTAAAAAGATAATTAATTTCAAACAAAATATGCTGCCCATTTTCAAATTCTTTCAGTTCCAATCTTTTTATATCATCGATTTTTTATTCTCTCTGTCTACTGTTGTTTTGTGAGAATTTTTTTAAGTTTACAAAAAGAAACAAACAAATGAATCATGTTTAAACATTGCAGCCCTGTGTCCCTGTTAATTCAGTACAATAAATCTATTTTAATATCAGAGAAATACAGATTAAATTACATTAAAAGAATTCTGTTTATCATCAGAATCGGAATGCAAAATTTCTGTTCCCAAATAATTTCTGTGAATTGTAAATAATAATAGTCTGATTATTGTTACTCAAAAATCAGATTGCATGTACGTTTAAATGTTCATTTTGTTTTTTTAGGGAATTATTTAAACTTGGAAGATTGGAAACGGTGCAATTTTATAATATATATTTTTTTGTTCTAATGCAACTGGCAAACACTTAGACAATTGTCTTTGATACCTTAAGCAAGCTCTGCACCGGTATTACTCACTTACCACTACCCAAGAGGTGCGTGTAGCTTGAAGGTAAGCTACGGACGCGGAGTAACAATATCTCCGCAACACTCTATTACCATGTTAGGCGGGACAAACGGTTTAAAGTGAATTCCGAAACAGTACAAGCATCCATGGCACCGCCAGGTCTCGAACCCGAAACCTGTAGTACCGAGCGCCGGAGGCTAGCCACTCGACCATTCAGGCCCCGTAATTTTATAATTTCATTTGAAAAAAAAGCAAACTTGTTTATTCTGCCGCTCGCCAACCCCTTAAAACTGTATATAAACATTTTTGTTTTGCGCATATAAAAAATGCTAAGTATATTAAAACGTTTTCATAAACTTTTTGTAAAGCATATTGTAAAATTTTTGTAGTTCATTTGGTTCTGAAAAGCACTTTTTTATAGCTAGGAAAATCTAGCAAAATTTCACGAGACATAATACTTTTACCGAAGAGAACTTTACAGATCCTATTTATCGAAAAAAATTAATTATTATTGTAGAACTCATTGACTCTTTATTCTGTAATAATAAGATATCAGTATCAAGTAAGACTTTCCTAGTATATTCATCAAAACAGTTTTTGAATTCTTCTATAAACTATCGAACTCATTGGCACTACAGTCCATATTTTTAAGGGATGCAGTTGCCAACCCTACGCCCAACATTGTACAATCATATTAGTCCAGGATCTATTGTTTAAAGTGGATTATGAACCACTACAATCACCCGAATCCTGTGATACTGAGAGCCAAACAATCAGCCATTCAGGCCAAAACGTGCCTAGTACCACATTGAATCCATAAATATAAGAGTGGTAGAACATATTATAACTCTAAGAAAGCTTATGGACATTAATTTCAAGGGGTCAATGTATACGCTGATCATTCATATTTTTAAAAAAAATGCCACATACAATTCTTATAATAGTAAAAAAAAATAATACAATTTCTAGGTTTAGTTTTTAAATTCTTGTCTTTCAATTTTTTTTCTATTGATCAATTGAATTGTATTTTTTTTTTCTTCTATTTTAAATTCATTTTCTTTTTATTGAGAAATTTAACTATTTTCTCAACGTACAATCCATGTAATCTAAATCAGATTGACAGCAGAGCTTGAATAATTTACCAGCTCTACCGAAAGCACTAAGATATGGCACATACAAATACGCACAGAAAAAAACCGCATATTTCTTCAGCAAATTCCCTGAAAGCTACGCAATTGAATCGGAACGCATTCCGTTTGTTGTACTACCAAATTCTCTCCACAGTGCCCTATAGCAACAGACATAATTCCCTGTGGCTCTAAAAATAGAGTAGGGCTTATCGGGTAGGAAGTGTGAAAGGGTAGAACAGGAAAAGCAATGCAGCTGAGAAATGGTAAGATCTCGATTTTATACCCAAGTGCAAGCAATAACGAAGAGCACCCTGAAGCTCATTCCATGCTAGTGGAGCGGTCTTCTGGTTATGTAAAGAAATCGGCAATGGCAGAATGTGAGAGCTCCGTCACACATACACAAACGAAAAAAAATCTATCTATCCGATCTTCGATGAAAGAATGCCAGAAGAGAACTTTCAGGAAAAATAATCAAAACGATACCATAATCGATTCGAAGTGAAATGGTTACTATCGGCAAAAACACTTCTACTTTACCTTTTTTTTTATTTTTACTTATTATTCTTTCTGTCTCGCTCTCTTTTTTTAAGAGCCAGGACATAGTGAACCAAAACATAAACTTCGCTTCCTTTCTTTAATATTTATAATTTTTTTTTTAAATATTCTTCTTTCTATTCTGTGATGATGTTGTTGTTATTCTTTTAGTTAATGCAACGGAGTGTGTAAATAAAGCTTCAGTAACTTGTGAAATGGTGCCGTCAAAATAAAATGCAGGGCGTGTTTTATTATTTTTTTCACGGAGAAAAGGAAGATTTTTTCGATATTTAAAGACTATTTTATTTTTATTTTTATTTTTTTTCTATTTTTTCGTATATGGCAATCTGAATTGAATTATTAACGAGCTTGGTATTGCATAGCATGTTCCGGTGGATTGCTTTCGACCATTTCAGCAAGTATCAAACTAAACGTCTTCAGTTTTTGTTGATTTATTTCAGGGGACGTTATGTTAGGTAATTTAGATAAGAAAATGCTATTTGATACTAAATGGTTAAATAAAGTTTAGATAATGTTAGAGAGAAAGGAATACCGTGCTTGCCTGTTTTATATAAACAATTTCTTTATTGCCAATACTTTAAAATGGGACTATCATAAAAATGATGAAGCGTGTGATGGTTTCAAATATTAATATTCCTTTTTGTGATAATATAAATAATTCTTTAACATTTTTATAATGGTTGTAAAAGGTATTGAAGTAAAAGTGTTTTAATAATGTTGATCGTATCAACAAAAAAAAATAATTCTGACTACCTAAACATAATATTAACGAACCAACTGCCTTTATTTTCATTTAACTTCTTGCTGTCCTTCGTCGATAATAGGAACTTCAAAATTTTCCAAAATATATTAAGCAAATAAAACCATATGTACATATATGTATGCGCATATACATATAAACATATATATGCACATGTGTATATATATTTGAGTGTGACGTATACATATATATATAAATTAGTTTATTTTTTATTGGTAATTTTTTAACTCTCAAAAAATTAACCACATGCTTTTTGTTTTCGTATATTATTCAATTAAACTTTTACAATTTTTAATTAAATAATGTTAAGTAAAATAAAGAAATTTGTTGCGATAGATTTTACTTATGTAGGAATTACATAAAACATCTATGAAACGTTCATGAAAATTGCATGAAACCAGAATAATAGGAAAATTGTTCTTTCGAGACATTTCAAATTTAAACAGTTTAAAATATTCTTCAGTTAAAGAATATAAAACAAGTGTTTCAACCGATAATTTATTTGAAGATGATTTAATATATTATTTAACGAAAAAATAACCAAATAAATTATCAGATTAAAAAAAATACATCAAATTAAAACACAATATTTAAGCAGCTAAACTTAAAATAATTTAAAATTTAAGGAATAATGAAAATATTTTGTGTAAATTTATATTGTGAAAATCTATAAATCATCGAAATAAAAATAAAACATAAAATCATCGAAATAAAAATAAAAAATAAAATATTCTAAATAAAATTTAAAAATAAAATACTTCAAATAAAAATAAAAAATAAAATCATTTAAATAAAAATAAAAAATAAATTCATCTAAATAATCTACATACTAATTCTGATTTTTTTAAGATTGTAATTCGTCTTCAAATTTTTGATTTCACAACATAATTTATGGTTTGTTTGATTATCAATAGCAGCATGAAAAAATTCGAAAAGTTTAGAAAAGGAATTTGTGCAACCTTGTATATACTTACCTTGTAACTCAAGTTTTAAGTAATAAGTTTCAAGTTTACTTCCTATTTGTTTTACAGTAATTTAATAACAGACATTTTAAACCATTCAGTAATGTTAGAGATTCAATAAGTTTCTAATTATTGCTTGAAATGGCATTCAAATGTTTATTTAAAAAAATAAATTAAAGAATAGTAAGTTAAATGTTTACTTGTCAAAAAGTTTTACTAGGAATCAAAATATTTATTTTTAAATATATCCGAAAAAGTTTAATTCCTGAAACAGGGAACATTTCAAAGAAAAATTCACTCTTAAAATATTTAATATGATTTTTGTTATTTTATCTTAATAATAATAACTGTTTGAAATATCAAAAATACACTACTGGACATTAAAATTGCTACACCAAAAAGGCGGCATGTTACAGACGTGAAATTTAAACGAAAGGAAGAAAGTGCTGTGATATGCAAATGATAGCTTTTCAGCGCATTCAGACAAACCAGGCGGCGGTAGCGACAGCTACAATGCGTTTAAATGAGGATATTGTTCAGCCGGTTTCTCATATACAAATTGCATTTGAACGTTGTTGCCTGGTGAAAAGTTGTTGTGATGCCTCGTGTAAGAAGCAGAAATGCGTACCAGCATGTTTCTGACTTTGATAAAGTTTGAATTGTAACCGAAACCCTACATTTCAACAGGATAATGCACGACTGTATGTTGCCGGTATCGTACGGACATTCTTTGACATTCTTTGAAAATGTTCGTCTGTTGCCTTGGCCTGTACGTTTCACCAGATCTCTCACCAATAGTAAACGTCTGGTCCATGGTTACCGAGCGACTGGCTCGTCACCATATGCCAGTCACTACGGTTGATGAGCTGTGGCATCGTGATGAAGCTGTATGGGCATCTGTACATGCCCTCCAATCTCTGTTTGCCTCAATGCGCAGGCGTATAAGTGCTGTTATTACTGCCAGAGGTGGTTGTTCTCAGGATCTATGCACCCAAATTTCTTGAAAATTTAATCACTTGTTATTTCCAGTATAATATTATATATCTGTCCAATAAATATCGTTATCGAAAAAGCATTCCTATCCCGATCTTCTAAAATGGAAGGATATATTTCTGTAATGTCTAGGCCAATAAAAGCTTCAGGAAGAGGGCCACTTTCAGGTTCATGGGAGGCCTTTTAATTTTTTCTGACAAGCGTTTTATATATATATATATATATATAAAACGCTTGTCAATAAAAATTAAAATTATGTATATATATATATATATCTATATATATGTAAAACGCTTGTCAATAAAAATTAAAAGGCCTCCCATGAACCTGAAAGTGGCCCTCTTCCTGAAGCTTTTATTGGCCTAGACATTACAGAAATATATCCTTCCATTTTAGAAGATCGGGATAGGAATGCTTTTTTAAGAGCAAAAGCATTTGCTAGAATCTTTGGTAGAAAATTAGAATCTACAAAATATGATTATCATTAACAAAGAAGATTTCTTGCATCATATAACAAATGAAAATATTAATATATAATTTAAGGCATGCATATTTTCATAAATATTATTTCTACCCAGTGTTTTACACAAAAAATATCTATCAAAAATTTAAGTTTTATTTTTCCTTTTAATTTAAGTATAATTCTCCAAAACCTTTAAAATTTCACAAATATTTTATGGAAATAGCTGGATATCCCTTAACCAAATTTTAAAATTCGCTATATATCCATCTACAGCAAACAAATGAATGCTGTAAACGTGAACATAGAATTGTAAACTGCTGCTTAAATCAACAGTCTTGTCTGGTTTATCTATGTTTAGGTGAATGATCAAAGAGACGAGTACTAATGCTCTTAAAATGAACTCTTCTCCGTTTGTGTATCTTAATTTATAATCTCCCTTATCGTAAGGAGGAAAATACATTCACGTAATTTCCTCAAATTAGGCGAGATGTAACTGAGTTTATATAAACATCTTGAGATTATTTAGGGTCGTTAGTGCCTAGGGCATGGTCAAAGAGAAAGCCTTCTCAATTTCATGGATTTAAAGGATGTTTATAGAATCAAGACATAGATTATAACTCTGTAAGTAAAGCAATAGTAATTTTAAATGAAATTTTCCGTTAATATTAAGAGAACTATTCTTAATTTATGTATCATGAAGTGTTTATATGGTTAAAGTCAGCAAAGTGTTATGCCTAATAAAAATAAATTAAAGCAATTTGAACAGAGCTTAGCGCATTTTATTTATAAATATTTTTTATTGTCTCTTAGGTGCTGCAAAATATATTTAGCTAGGGTAGTTAATGTGATTTTTTAAAATGCAGTTAATGTTATTTATTTGATTTTTTTTTATTGATGTAGAAAATATGTTTAAAAATTAATAATATTTCTTATAAATGAAAAAAATTTTTTTAAATGAACTCTTTACTATTTGGGCATTTTATTATACGTTCTTTTTTATTAGAAAAACGTAATACATTTATTTTAATATATCTTCAAAATAGTAAATACCCAGTTTACTTAAATTATACTACAATTTACTTAGACATTTCTTAAAGTTGGTACTCATGCAAAAATTCTTTAATATTCCCCAGATTTTTGTGTACTTTTGGAGTGCCCCGCAAATTATAAAAAGCCATAAACGGTACTTTTTCATTATTCAATCAAAAGAATTAATAATTATGCAGCAATGTACAATAATGGTTAAATTCAATAAGTGTAATAATAGAGAAAATTATTCAAATACCCACGAAGATTTACGAGGAAATACTTTACTTGAAAATTCTCATGCTTTTATTTGAACTTTCTTTTATTTAACAATATTTTTCTTTCAACATTATTTTTTGTATCATTTGATTTGAAGGTTCACCCTTATTTTGAAATTACCCTTTTCATTTTCCCGATATCGAAGATTATATTTTCAATAATACGTTCCTTTTTTATGAAAAAAAAATGATGCATGCATCAAATATAGAATAAATTTATTCCTTTTGCTTAGGTTTTCTATTATTTTATAAGTATTCATTTCCAGTTTTATTATTGGTAAAAAATTTCATTATAAGTACAGAAAGCATTATAAGTTATCGTTAACGTTGTATTAAATTGACTATTAAGCTATCTAAAGCAAAGTAAAGCAAGATGGTGTTTTATTAATCGTTATTCTCGAATTGACCTGTTTAAATATGGCCTCAGGCAAGCCTTAATGGTTAAGTAAGACAGTGGGCTCTAAACTCCTCAGGGTATAGAGGTGTACCAGCAAGGTGTTGAGTGGAGAGTTAAATCTAAAACTATAATGTCATGTGAAAGTCTGGTACAGGAATACAGTCCTGCAACATCTTGCCTTTGGTTTAGAGTCAAATGTAATCTCAGCAACTAACATACTAATTTACTAACATAATACATAATAACTAACATAAATTTCAAATAGCCAACGACATCGAATTATTCTGCAGCAGATTTTATTCCCTGCGATATGCTTCCTGATGTTGCAGTGAGATTCATCATTCCTTGTGCACAATATACTCATCCTTACATGTGTTGGTGCGACGTGGTTACATTTAACGTTCAACGTTCAATTGAAAACGTTCTCGACTATCAGTTCATCCCTATTGCACCGATCGATCGTATATACGCAATACTACGGCTTTATTACACCTTACACGAGCAGCAATTTTTCGGAAAGATAATCAACAATCTCTATGTGCCACAATTCTTCCTCTGTCAAACTTAATACATGCTTAATTGATGGCCATGTTATTCCACGAGGCATTCTAAAACTTCTCATTCAACAAAAATAAAAATTAACAATTCCAGTACTTAAAGCCTGTAAGTTATAGAGGAATGCATGTACGATCGATGTATACTCATGGTACAAATTTCACATTTTTTTAACGCTTACGCCATCATGTTGCATTTTGAATGGTCAGCAGTGTAGTTAAGTATAAAATTTGTTTAACAGTGTAAATTAATTTTAAAATTCAATAAATATTTAAAGTACATAAAATACTAGCAAATGTATTAATGTTATCTATATTTACGAACTTATATTAAAACCTAACAAAGGTACAAATAAATCTTTAAGATTTAAAAAACACAAGATTAATTATTACAAAACATTTAAGAGATTATGTATCTTGAAGCTTTAGGCTGGCAAGTAAAGAAAAAATGTTATTTCTGTAATAATAGTAAGTGGATAATAATGTAAACAATGTGAATAAGGGATTTAATGGATGATTAATAATGGAAACAGTAAGTAGAATAAAATTAGTTGGCACTGACGTTAACTGAAATACACGGATGTCCATAAATTAAGGATAATTCACAATCAAACAGAAATTAAACACTAAAATAAAAATTTCACCTGTAGAATTATCACACACATCTTGAAGAAGAATATGCAAATTACAGGAAACCACCAGATGGCGCGGATAGGACGTCACAATGACCAGAGTATAAGAGAGGAGTATATAAGGAATGGTGACAAAGAAGTAAAATTGTTCACAAGCGCTTTAAAAGCCTTTCAGTGCAATAACCGCATAGTTATGGCACAAAGGAAGCATTTGGATGATTTTTTACGTGGTAGAATTATCGGACGACTGGAATGTGGACGTGCCCAGCTGGAAGTATCCGATGAACTTGGAATCGCCCAGAGTGTCATCTCCAAGCTTTGGCAACGATTCCAAGATGATGGTAATGTGAATAGATGTTACAGCACAGGTCTCCCCCGAGTTACAACGCCGAATGAGGACCGGTATTTAGCAGTTACTGCCAAAAGAAACAGACGGAGCACAGCATCAGACCTGTCTCGTCAGCTCTCTTCAGCTAGCGGTACGATAGTTTCAAGGCAGACCGTGTACAGATACTTAGGGCACATTGGTCTATATGCTGGTAGGCCTGTCAGATGTGTTCCACTTACCGCAACTCACTGTCGCCTGCGATTAATCTGGAGTAGAGAGCAAACATTGTGGACACCGCAACAGTGGTCCTGTGTGATGTTTTCCGACGAGTCCAGGTTTAGTTTGCAGTCTGATTCTCGCCGGACTTTCATATGGAGAGCGCCAGGTACCCGTTATCACCAAGAGAACACCATTGAACGACCCCGTTACGGTGGTGCAGGATGGCTCGTTTGGGGAGGAATTATTCTTGGTTCCAGAACTGACCTGCATGTTCAGAGTGTAACGATGACAGGCCACATCTATCGGGATGTCATTCTGGAACAACATGTACGTTTGTTTCGGGGCGCCATGGGTGCTGAATTTCTGTTTATGGATGACAACGCCCGTCCTCACTGTGCAAACATTGTAGACGAATGCCTTCAATTGGAGGATATCACCCGTATGGGTTTTCCAGCATACTCACCGGACTTGAATCCAATAGAGCATATGTGGGATATGCTTGGCCGACGAATTGCAGCCCGTCAACCCCCTTCCACCTGTCAACCGGAACTTCGGAGGGCATTGCTTGATGAGTGGTGTAATATTCCCCATGATCAGATTGATAATTTGATACTCAGCATGCCTAGGCGTTGTAAGGCCTGTATTGCATCTTCCGGGAGACATACTCCATATTAGCCATCATACTAACTATGTTATACTGTTTTTTGTAAATAGGTTCTTTTTTGAAATTTGCTCGAGGGAGTAAAAATCGCAATTTTTATTAATTATGTCAATCATATAGCATCTTTTTTGCTCTTTACCTTTTGTTTAATAAATAGACTTTACAAATAAGTCAAATTTGTTTTGCTTCTGTCTCTTTCTTTGCCTGAACTTCATTATCCTTAATTTATGGACATGAGTGTAATATGTTCTGTGCATTAAATCTTCAAACATTTAAAAATTATACAACTCCAAATTCAACATTTTATTCAATAAATTTTATTTTAATCAAATGAGGATTACCAATATTTATTTTTTTGAAAAAATGCTGATGTAAAAGATTTGTTTTAAGCTTAGAATACTGAAACTATGGGAGAAAAGAAATTGAATTTAACTGTTCGATAATTAAATATTGCGTTTTATTTATTTTACAATGTTTAATAATCTTTTGTGGGAAAACAAATGAAAATCATCATATTTACATTTCATACTTAAATGAATATATTTTATTAAATCATTTTAAACGTTATTTGAGATTTCAATTTCTAAATAATCATGAATAGAAACTAGTTTTTTAAGAGAAATTATCTAAAGAAAACAATTATCTTAAAAAATTGAGCCTAATTAATAATATAAAATGAAAAGTCTCTTGATGCTAGTTACAATGGAAAACCCCAAAATTAAAAAAAAACTAGTTAAAATTTATTCCACATTCAGTTATTGTTGAATTATTACAAAAATCATAGATTCTAAATCAGGGGTAGTCAACCCAAATGATCTTGTTTGCCACTTTGTAAATACATCATAACTCCACGGGCAACATATAAAACTATATATATATTATAAGTTGCTGTTGTTATCGTGTCCCTCATGGAAGGAGGGAAGGAGGTTGCAGCTTCTGTCGTGATGGAGCACCCGTAGGTAGAATTCTAGACCCGTAGATTTCTGCTCCGTGACGCTCTTACATTTATAGATACTGGGATCTACGGCTTAAAGTGGATTCCAAACCATTACAAACATCCATGGCACCGCCGGGACTCGAACCCGAAACCTGTGGCACCGAGCGCCAGAGCGCTAGACACTCGGTCATTCAGGCCCCCATATATTATAAGTGCCAACAAACTAAAAAAAAATTGTAATTCCATATGCCTGGGAAATTTAAATTTAAAATTGGTTTTACTTTTTGGGCACAGAAGTATTTAGACTTGTTGAAAAAGAACTTTTGAATTAGAGTCTTTATGGTGAAACACAAAATACCGATAAAAGTTTTAATACCATTATATGGCAAAGAGTGCCTAAAGAGGTGTTTGCGTGTTTGAAATTGAGAGCATATGAAGCTGTTCTACAATTCAATGAAGGTTTTAGAGATTTTCTGAATGTTTTAAAAGAATTAAGCATCCAAAATGCTGGACATTTTATAATAAAAGGATTTGAATATTTAGGCAAACATCAAATTTGTGATTCTTAATTTATTCTACCCCTATTTTTAAGAAACATAGAAAATTTATTAGAACAATAAGAGAGAAAAAAAAATTAGTTTAGACTGTAAAGGTGGTGAACATTATAAATCAAGAGGATTTCAGTACTTTTTGAAAAAAATATTTTTGCTTTATTCATGTTACCTTTTGCGTTTTTAAGCAAAGAGTTTTTGATATTTTTATTTTTTTTATACTTTGTTCTTTTGTTAAACTCAGAAAAAATAAATTTAGCATTAATTTTCTTCTTTGTATATTAATTCTGCTTTAAAAGCTTAGTTCCACGGATAAAAAAGTATATAGTTTTTTTATTAAAATCTTGAATGAAAGTTTATTGATCCAATACAGATTTTGAATAATAT